>JAPWLS010001875.1:0-68219 GCA_028551675.1 Tineola bisselliella
TGTTTTGCCTTTAAGCACAAATTTATACAAGTAAATAATACTAACTATTGAACATAGAACTTTCTAGGAATCCACATGTTTTGTCTTCTAGCACAAATTTATACAAGCCAATAATGCTAGCTATTGAACCTAGAACATTCTAGGAATCTACATGTTTTGTCTTTTAGCACAAATTTATACAAGCAAATAATGCTAACTATTGAACCTAGAACATTATAGGAATCTACATGTTTTGTCTTTAAGCACAAATTTATACAAGTAAATAATACTAACTATTGAACCTAGAACTTTCTAGGAATCCACATGTTTTGTCTTCTAGCACAAATTTATACAAGCCAATAATGCTAGCTATTGAACCTAGAACATTCTAGGAATCTACATGTTTTGTCTTTTAGCACAAATTTATACAAGCAAATAATGCTAACTATTGAACCTAGAACATTCTAGGGGTCCACATGTTTGTCTTCTAGCACAAATTCATATAAGCAAATAATGCTAATTATTGAACCTAAAACATTCCAGGAATCCACATGTTTTGCCTTCTAGCACAAATTTATATAAGCAAACAATGCTAACTATTGAACTTAGAACATTCTAAGTGAATGTGGGGGGGGGGGGGGGGGGGGGGGGGGGCATTTCGGGTTACAGAACAGGACAGAATCTTAATCCAGTCTTCATATCAACATTGTAGAATTGAAAGCTGCCTTGGTCTTAAGGATTTTGTCAATTATTTCATGATTGTAATATTTTGTTAAGAATAGATATTGTGTCTGATGTGTCATATGAATATGAACCGCTCAGGGGATGTAGAGTTCACTCAAAATTACTAAGGTATTTGACAGTGGTGTGTGTTATATAACATGGGATGCTCACTTCATATATCAATACAAAAGATAATGATACTTTGAATCTAGAAGAGTGATTAGAAACATAGAAGGAAAATTAAATGGAAGATATTACATAAAAATTATAATACAGGGACATCCAAATATATATTGGTTCTTGAACATTAGAAAATGTTCTGAATATGTTACTTGGTACCCACGCCCATATAAATTAGTTGCTTTTGATTTTTTACAATTTTCATATCCACTATCACAGGAATTTATCATTGAGAGTAGACCTACTCTCCGGCAGAGATTCATGAGTTGTGGTATCAACAAAGAAGCTGTTGAAGTTATGATGAATTAAATATTCAGGTAACACGTGAAAAACTAGCTCAACTGCTGTGAGTATATTAACATTGATCCTATTACTGCAAACATTACAGTTATAAATTACCTGACACAAAGTTTCATGAAAGAATGTCGTATAGAGCCATGAATTCAATTAGACATGACTTGTCATCGGTGTTAGGTCCACATGTGGATAAGGATCATAGCACTAAAAGGTTATTTAGGGGATTATATTTATTAGGACCTACTAAGCCTAGGTTTCATTATAACTGGGATATAATAATGACATATATTCTAAATTTTATTGAGAGTAATTAGACAGATATTAATGACCAATATAAATGTACTAAAACCATTAATTCCATAAATATAGATAATATTAAGATTTGTTTTAGGCATTGAAAGCTTTAGGTTCCAGTAAAGATCATCCCTTCATTGGGCTACCTTTCTACAACAATTTTACTGATTTGGCCGCCTACAACTCTATTGAGTTATTTAAAGATTACAGAACCTTATAAAAAGGTGACTGGTCTATACAATCAACCGATGGATTGAATTAAGAGAATGACATAGGTGTAGCTGTATTATCAGCTCATAGCTCGTAGGACTGATAATTCAATTTGTTTGGGAGGTTTTAGAACCGTCCAATAGAGGCGGAACTGAGCTAAATAAGTATCTCTGATTAAATAAGAGAATAAGAAGCTGATTCTAAAAATTCTCTTTAAACATCTAACAGATAGTAGTCTTTCATCGTCGAGGAAGAGACAACACGGATATAATTGTACAGTCAAACGAACTTACCTGTAAGTGATGTTCGACTGAAATTATGTCCGTGTTGTCTCGTCCGAAGACGATGAAACCCACCCTTCCCATGAGTTTCAGTTACCTGGTTTTTTCCCAAGTTTTTTTAGAATCAGGAAGTCTTTAAAATAAATGAAGAGTGAGACGCGTGCGCGACGGAGGAGGGATGCGTTCAAAATTTTCTTTCTTTAAAATTATGTGATGCCAGTGAGTGTAGAAACGAAACTAACAGATAGTAGTCTTTCATCGTCTTCGAAAGAGACAACACGGAAATAATTTCAGTCGAACATCACTTACAGGTAAGTTCGTTTGACTGTACAATTATTACTTTATATTTTTATCCCTACTAATATTACAAATGTGAATGTGAGTTTGTTTGTTACGTTTTCACGCAACCTAACTACTAAACCGATCATCATGAAACTTTGTACACATATTTTTCGAGGTACTACAAGTAACATAGGATACTTTTTATTAAAAAAAAAATATATATTTTTTACTATAGTTTCCAACTGACTATAGTTTCAGCTGTTTGGAATCATATTGATTCATTTCTATTGAAATGATTTCTGATACTTATTTAATGACTTAAATGCGAGCGAAGCCGCGGGCAAAAGCTAGTAATGTTATATGATAGAGTTACTTATTCTAGACTCCTGAAATATTGTTGAATATATATAAATCCCTTCAAAGCCGTATACTAACCCTTCAGCGATCACGTCCAAATGGTCATCCTGTCTCATAAGTTCCGCAATTAATTTCTTAGTGGATTCCAACTCGGCACGCAGCACACTCTCGTTGTGAAGACTCTCAGACAGATTCTGTCAACACATACAGGTGATTACAAATTTCAGATCATTCTGACAAGCTGATCATTTTTTTTACAGATGAATTACAAACACCCTGTGCATTGTAAACTATATACAATACCTTTTTATGCGTTTCACAATTATCACATTGCATTTCATAGCGCACTTCCTTGATTTTCATTTCATTATCTGACGTTTTCTCCGCTGGCAATCCTGAAAATGTCAACACATCGTTAAACCAATTTTTTTAAAGCACCCAAGAGGTGAATCCCAAAATTTCAGATTTTTATTAGATAGGTACCACTCCTATCAACTTTGAGAACCACTATAATAATAGTATGCCGTCCTGGGGAAGTACCACCACTTTCAAACGGAACACCCGTGAAGTGACCTAGTCGCGTTTCGGGATCAGATTGGAAGTAGCCGGTATAACGAGAGGAATGTGCCCTGTTAATTAGGACAGAGCACATTCGTCTCCTCAAACCAGCATAGTGGAGTCGACTGTTGTCTGTGATAACAGTTGTCTCCACTCATGGACTGCACTCTAGCTTAACATCAGGCGGAGTGTGGTCATATGCTGGGCTATCAATAAAAAAACATTATAAAATATACTTACGGTTATCAATAGTATTCGAAATAGTTAATATCTTCTGCGCCTCCTTTCTCAGTCGAAGCAACGAATGCTCCAAATCGCGTTTCAGGTCTAAACTATCCCGTGAAGTGGCCAGCAGCTTCAGTTCACCCTCGGAGAGTGCGCTCAGTTGTGGCGCAAAGTGGACATGCCGAGATAACACCAGTGTACTGAAACATATGACAATGATATGACCACCATAGGCATTTCAGTATTAGCTTGAAAGTCTTCAGGTTGATATAATAAAGGCTTCTTTTTGGTATTTACTAGTGGTTGTTTCAGTCTATTGGAACTATAATAGAAAGTTGCTTCTTTTACAATCAATAACAAATTTTCAGGTGCTGAAATTTAATTCAACATCCAATAAAATAAGATAAATGACTATCTTGATGACAACCTAGTGTGACTGAGATGATTGTGTATATGTTGGCGTGCTTATATACTTGGGTACTAGCTTTATTTACTTTTAAAAGATGCTGTAAATTACCTACTAACATATATTGTACAGGTGAGTTTCTTGTGATTTAATTGATTCTTGTGAAATAAAGAATTTTGATTTTGAAGTGGTTCTAATAAATGGCACACGATCACATGGTAAAAATAGTATATATTTCAAATATAAGTCAAGGATACTAATTAGAGATGCGCCGAATATTCGTTCGGTATTCGGTATCTTTTTCACTATTTGTATTCGGCCGAACTATTCGGTTTGAATATTTTCTTGACTACACGACACGGTATAGAACTAAAATACAAAACTTATTGTGTGAGATTTATGTTATAAGTCAAAGAAATGCTATGAAGAATGTGTTGAATAAAGCAACTAAACTTTTGAATTTTTAACGAACACACTTAAGCGACAAGTTGACAATAATATACACTATAACAAAGTTATATGGAGTTACGTAGCGTATATGTTAGAATCAGTTTACGCGGCAAAACATTGAAATATCGAATATCCGGTTCGGTAAAGGTTAAACCGAATAGTATACGGATATTCGGTGAAACTACTATTCTGCGCATCTCTACTAATAATATAAAGCTGCTATGATGATGCTTATAAGAGCACACAGACTTGGCATGCAGCCAGCGATTATAGATATAGCTTTATAATGATGCAGGCCAGACGGCGGGACTCCATCTCCTCATCTCAAAGACACAATACCGACCTGTCTTTGACATTAGCGAGCAATTCCGATATGACGGTGTTATTCAGCTCATCATCAACGGCCGAACAATACGACATCAGCTGAATAACGGCCAACTGCAAATTCTCAGCAATCACTTTCAGGCCATCGCTGAAACATTGTACAAACTCGATCAATATACGAGACGCGACTCTCGAAACTCACACATGTCCACTTATAGGTTATAAGGTGCAGTGGTTTACAAACTATATTTAAATAATTTAGACCAGCGGTTCTCAAGCTTTTTTGGCGAAAGAAAAAGCCTTAATATAATTATAAAAGACTGATTTATATGTATTTATGAATAATCATATTGCAATGTAATATTACGTAATATTTAGATGTAACCTTATAATCTCCCTTTGGTAGGTATTTTTTGCAGTATTTTAGCCCTAGGGTTCCGCGGAACACACTTTGAGAATGGCCGATTTAGACTAACTACTAAAGCATTTATAATTAATTATTTCAGGCGTTACTTTGCGGAAATCCATATTAAAGGAAATTATTTAAAATTATTTTGCGACATGGTTGATGAAGGAAAATAACCTCCACCAACATTCAATAACTTGTCTCGACGCGTTTCGCCACTTCACTATCATCACTATATATTATAACTATTTATATATTATTAATAATTTTAATCAACATTAATATGATTAATTGGTATTAATAAAATAAAACACAATATTAAACCGTAAAAAAAGTAGATATAGTTCAAAAATATGTTAATAAAATAAAAAAAATAGTGTTTTTTTTATTAACACTAGGTTTACGGGACGCGTCAATTTGACGCATTTTGACTTTTATCAGAGAATTACCAAAAACTGTTTAAATTTTTATTTTATCTCTTTGTATGACTTTTATTCATTGATCGAGGGAAATATAAATTGAAGTCTATTTTCTTTAAAAGTGTTGAATTACTGAACTTGTCTATGTGGTATACCTATCGCTACGATATGCGTCAAATTGACGCGTTTTAGTAGAAGTAGGTATATAGAAAACGTCCGTAGTGCTAAGGTTAGTTAGTGTTAAGGCCAGTCATGCATGGACTACTTGAAGCAGTCAGCATCGATTGTATAGCGAACCCCATTTTTTTAGCGCGCATATTTCGTCCACTTGCTTGTTCCTTTGTTTTGTCGAGCAGTCTGTGTATGGCCGGCCTAACTTATTTGTTCACAACCTCCACAAACTTCTTAAAGGTTAAAATAGAGGAAATAGCATTCCAGATCACATGTGATATGTCATGGTTACAAGTACTCAATGATGAAGAGGTGGTATTCTACAACTCACCGTTCCTTGGTGACTTCCTCCAGATGTCTGTTTTGATCGTAGCTCAGGTTGCGACGCTGTTTACGCTTATCGGTGTCGCTTAGTATCTCCTCACGGAGGCTTGAATACTGTAATTAAAATACATTTTCATTCTATAATAGTAGGACTGTACAGTGGGCTTATCACGAATTTAGTCTGGCTTTTGAATCGAGCTGTCACAAGTAAAACGGATCCGTTAGCAATCGGGATCATAAATTTTTACTAACGACTAACGAGCACCAGCAATCTGTCAAATGAACGAAAGATCGAGACGTTCGAAAATTAACAAAAAGTATCTAAATTATTGTAGTTCCAAATCCGCACGTGGTGGCACTGCTCAAATTTCCATACAAATCGCTTGAAGCGAACTCGGTTCGAAAGCCAGACTAAAATTCGTGATAAGCCCACAGATGTCTAATAGTATCTGAATCTTAAAAAAAATTACTGATACCCATCTAATATGGACCCAAGGGACCAGTTTAGATCAATATTATATAGTTAAAAATAACGTACATTTTATACAACGACTTTTTATACGACTGAAATAAGATAATAACATTAACTAAAATACATATGTATATAAAAATATACTAATTTAATTTTGTGTTCTAAAGGTGCATATTTAACAATTGACAATAAAGTATAATAATTAATCATTCAAACGTATTTGTAAATTTTTACAAAACTTCATGGGGAACTAAACTTTATGTCATGAATACATAATCAATCAATCAATGTATATCGTAACACTCAGCAATGTACATGAAAACCATCAAATAGTAAATAGTCAGCCCTATGTATTTTAAGTGAAGATACCAGTCATTAAGACAACATACCATAAATCTCCTAATAAGCACCATTGCGATTCACACTTTTCACATTATCACTTACAGTCATGACATTATATTTTAGATAAACTGTCAAAAATGTCACAATATGAATAACCCACCCGCAGTTTAATTTAAATAAAGGAAGGTAGTTTTAATAATATGGACGAATAACACGACAAATTCCTCTTAACATCGGATTTAAATAATCAAAATAAATCGCTTATAACATAGGTTCTCAAACTTTTTGAGCGAAGGAAAAAGCTTTAATATAATTTAAAAAAAACTGATTTATATGTATTTATGAATAATCATATTGCAATGTAATATTACGTAATATTTAGATATAACCTTATAATCTCCCTTTGGTAGGTATGTGTCCTGCAGAACACCACTTTGAGAATGGCTGGTTTATAATAATAATAATAATAAGAAACAAAAACTAAACACATTTACGCGCGAAAACACAAAACCCATAAACAGTTTTAATAGACTAAACAAACATGGCGGACGTGAGAAAAACAAAAACGTAAACGTAAACAAAAGATAAAAAAGGCGGGAAAACTGCGCGTCTGATCAAAGGGAGAAAGCATTTATTAATAGACTCTTTGCAAGCCCTAAAATTACGAGCATTCACGTTTTACACAAGGAAACATTAATAAAGATAAATATAAGAAGTTATTTATCAATTTTATAAACATTACGCAATAATAAATAATATTATCAATAAACCGGCGACCCACAAATCGGGACAATCATTGATAGTCACTAGTGCGAAAGGGACAGCGCTATATGTTAGACAAAGACGTGCAAGTTCAAGAGCATTAGTTAACGCTTATTAAGCTTTTGTGTGTACGATTCATTTATTAGTAACGAACTTTTATTTAGGAAAGAGCGAAGCGTTTTTGCTTCAAATACTACTTTATAGTTAATCATTACTTTAAAATAGTGTCCTTTCCAAACAGAAACTAATATTGATTGCTTTCAAAAACTACATATTTAATAAGAATCTAAACAAATAATATTTAAACAAAAATACGAAACAATAACAAAAAAAAAAAAAGGAAAAAATTACAAATAAAAAAAACTGAATCATTCACTGGACACAAACAATTTTCATTGTAAAATAACACTAAAATAAATCCATAATTAACAAAAATCAAATAGCACACTACATAAAATCCATTGATTACACGTCTGACAAAATAGCGTTACAGACACATGCGCGCGCGCACTACGTCACTACGCGTCTGCGAGCGGACGCGGCATGAAGAGCGGGACTGCATCCTAAAATAGAACGGGATGATTTCCTCCATATTCGCCCCACAAAAAAGTTAATTTCGTCCATTTTTATTACATACGGTTCATTTTTTATTATATCATTTATTTTTGTAGTTCGTTAATTCACCACATGTAATACACTATCCCTGACAGGTACTATAGCCAATAGAACTTTTAAAATTATATTTACACTATATTACCAATCCCTACTAATATTATAAATGTGAATGTGAGTATGTTTGTTACGTTTTCACGCAACAATTACTTAACCGATCATCATGAAACTTTGTACACATATTTTTGGAGGTACTGGAAGTAACATAGGATACTTTTTATTTATATATGACTATAGTTTCAGCCGTTTGGAATCATATTGATGCATTTCTATTGAAATGATCTCTGATACTTATTAATTGACTTAAATGCAAGCGAAGCCGCGGGTAAAAGCTAGTTAATTTATAAAAATAAATAATAAATCCGTTGTCTGTCTACTACCCTAAGGTTGGTTGCCTGGTGGAGAGCACTGCTTAGTGATAAGGCCGCCTTTTGTTCTTTCTTTTCTTCTGTTCTTCTTTATATGTATTATTTTGTGCAATAAAGAGTTATTATTATTATTATCCTTTATTGCTTTAAAAATAATAATACAATTGAACACATAAGAAACAGATTTAAAACAATTGACGATCTTGTCACTAAAAGCAATTTCTTCCATATAACTAATTGTTTCAAGCCACCTAAGCTAAGCTTCATCGTAAACTAATCTACAATTAAGCTTTTTTAGATAGCTTCTTTTATAGATAATAAATTATTTAATTGCATATAATCCATTTAGTATCATAACATTATTAATATCGCTTTTAACGGTTTATATTGATACTTATTTTGGTTTAACCCCTGGCTAATAGGGTCTGGGAGGATGTTCCCTCTATTTATAGATCATTAATGTTTCTGCGTCTGTTGTATGGGGTGATAAATCCTACATTGTAAATAGTTTTAATGAGTTTTTAAAATACGTTTCAAATCTAATGTTAGTGCATGTAGTGTTCATTTTTTAACCTTGTACCAACCTAACCTCTGTATAACGAACCTCATTGTAACAAATTACTTGATATAGTATGTTAGTATGTAAGTGGACAATGCCAGTATACAGCAGCTAAATCAAATTGATAATTATTAAATTAATAAATTTATTTCATTTATATTTGTATTGACGAGTAAAAGCGCTCTAGTGGAGCCCATTTGCTAAAAGTAAATAAATAAAAAAAAAAAAAAGATATAACGAATTATTTTCTGATTCCCTTCAATATCGTTATATCAAGGTTGCACTATACATATATATTTTTCATTTATTTAATCCCTCTTAAATTAGTGAAGCTAACACGCTGTATTAGATGAGTGCGTAAAGAATTATTTCTCAACGACAAAACGAAGTGGTCCGCATATACTATATTTAGTATTCTTGTAAAATAGTAAGTCGTTTCTATTTTGGATTGTGTCTGCATTATATTCTGTTTACTACTGAATTGTGTTAGTGAGATTTCAGTATGTACATTATTTTCATAGGTTGACGGAAAAGAGGTTGGGGTGGCTATGTTGAATTTAAGAATTTGGAATTAAATAAAAGTGAAACGTAAGGGACTGGCGAATGGAAGCGGATGTGTATGCTTAGATTATAAGAAACTAGCTTTTACGCGCGGCTTCGCTCGCATTTAAGTCATTAAATAAGTATCAGAGATCATTTCCATACAAATGAATCAATATGATTCCAAACAGCTGAAACTATAGTCAATTGGAAACTATAGTAAAAAAAAATAATATATTTTTTTAAATAAAAAGTATCCTATGTTACTTGTAAATAATATATTTTTTAAAATAAAAAGTATCCTATGTTACTTGTAGTACCTCCAAAAATATGTGTACAAAGTTTCACGATGATCGGTTAAGTAGTTGTTGCGTGAAAACGTAACAAACAAACTCACATTAACATTTATAATATTAGATATAGATTACGTAATTTCCTCAATTCAAACCCAAGTCTCAACTAATAAAATATAATAAAAAAAACGTCGAAAACCATACATAAACCACAAACATCAATATTCGAATCTACATTTAAAAGCAAACCAGTTAAAAGTTTCATAATATCCTCGCGCATGTACTCTTAATGTAAACATATTATACACATTACATCTACTTGCAACGCACCGATATTACATATAGGTGTAAACGCCGTATGCAATTAAAGTATATATTTATTCAATACAATTCAATTGCTGTTTTTATATCTCTTATAATCTATAGCAGCGGTTCTCAAACTTTTTTGTCGAAGGAAAATGCCTTAATATAATTATAAAAAACTGATTTATATGTATTTATGAATAATCATATTGCAATGTAATATTACGTAATATTTAGTTAGAATATTTAGATGTAACCTTTTTTTTTAGCCCTAGGGTTCCGCGGAACACACTTTGAGAATGGCTGTGTTATATAATACAGAAGTACTATCGTCGTGGCTTAGTAAATATAGACCAAGATATAGGTTACACTGGAACTAGACTTCGCGCGCAAACATCAAGAGAGAGAGAGAGAGAGAGAGAGAGAGAGAGAGAGAGAGAGAGAGAGAAAGAGAGAGCTTTCTGAGATTATGCGAATATAATTAAAGAATTGCATAATTTTTTTTTAAATTATCAATCTTATTTATACAGGCTGCACTTGTAGCATTATCGGATGTAATACGTAATACAAAATGCGTCGTTTTTAGTCGAAATTTATTTATTTCTTTTTGGAATCGACTCTCATATCTAAATAAAGCATTCTCACCTTATATATTAGTTTGTCAATCCTATTAAATATGTATATATTAATTTATAACAAATTTCATCATTTTTATTATTATTCCACGGACGCACACACGCACGCACGCACGCACGCACGCACACATGATACTTTTTTATATATGTATAAACTAGCTTTTGCCAGCGGCTTCGCTCGCGTTAAGAAATATTATTATTAATTAGGTTTAGTTTGTGTGTCTTTACTTTTGTTTAACGTGTGTTAAGTAGTTATCACCATTCCTGTCGTGGGTCATAATTGAAAACTTGCTCCAGCTATTAACCACATATCTGTCAATTTTTAATTTCAGTTCAATCAGTCGAAAATCTAATAAGATTTATACAAACTTCCATCCCCTATTTTATTCCATTGGGGGTAGAATTGATCAAAATCCTTTCTTAGCGGATGCCTACGTCATAACATCTACCTGCATGCCAAATTTCAGCCCGATCCGTCCAGTGGTTTGGGCTGTGCGTTGATAGATCACTAAGTCAGTCAGTCAGTCAGTCACCTTTGAGTTTTATATATATAGATAAGATACATTTTGGTATTAATGTATGGAAGAGCACTATCTACAGAAATACAGTTCTAGGATTAGTTCTGTAGATAGTGCTCTTGTATTTGGTGAAATAAAGATATTATTATCTATACTAATATAATAAAGAGGAAACATTTGATTGTTTGTATGAATTGAATAGGCTCCGAAACTACTGGACCGACTTGAAAAATTCTTTTACCATTAGAATCCTACATTATCCCTGATAAACATATGCTATAGAATATTTTCAAAAACATTAGGGATCCGTATGAAAACTTCAATAATGTGTGAATAAAATACAAAAAGAATCATTATATTGCGTACGCTGCGGAAATTATTGACAATAGAGCAAAGTGATGTACTACAGTTTTATAGAAGACATCAATATCTACAAAAAAGTCAACGATACCGTATGTCTAACTATTACAGTTATGTCACAATAACTACTTTTTCATGTTAAAATTTAAACTTCACAGTACTTTATATCTTCATTACTACGCGAACGAAGTCGCTGACAACAGCTAGTTATATAGAATTCCCATCACTTTTAAAACTCGACTTACATAGCCTGTAACTATATGTTATATTGTTTAGTATCTCGGTGACAAACACACAAACATGTCAGGTGAATGAACTTGTTATATTATTAGTGCTAACATTTAGCATGCCCGGCTATTTGCGCGCATCATAAAAAAGGTACTACGTTTATAATAGTACCTCCAATATTACAATACTCCACATCACCTGGCATAATAAGATGTTTATAAATCAATTACATAATTGTACCTATAAAAAATAATTTATATGTATGTTTATTTATTTATTTTACTAATGATAGTCATTAGTCAGTTATTGGAATTTTTTTAATAAGTTTTATTTAAAGTCGCCCTAACTGCTGAGGTTTTCAGCGACAATATGAAAGCCGCAAGATTGACGAACAAATAAAAGTATTTAATCAAAAATATATAATATTAATGTATATTCCAAAGAAAACCGATGAGAGACAAGAAAGAAAGGCGCGCAGTATGGTCCGCGTGCCTATGCGAAGCAGCGCGCTATGTTAATTAATTTTTTTCCGATAGTAATAATAATTTGTCCATCGATTAAAAATCTGTTTTTGAAAGAAAATTCAACGTAGAAAACGATGGTAATACTTAAAACTCGATACGAGGTGGGGGCAATTATTAAAAATCAATTTAAAAACTTCAATCGTTAATAACAATCTTAAATTGTTAATAATTTTTTTTCAAAAATATTTTATTCTTAAAGCTTGTTCTTTTACCTTTAAAATGATAGAAAAAACTCGTCTGTATCACAAATAGAACCGGAGTTGTGAATTTTTGAAAATTACTCCTCAAGCCCAAAATCATCAAAATCGCGAACTTTCAATCCTGGCTAGCGTCTAAAATATTGTGAAAAGTAAAAAAATAAAAAATATGGGTCTCTTTTTTTTCAATATAGAACCCGTAAAAAAAATTTCAGCCAAATCAAAAATGTGTCGGTCAGAAAGATGTTCGGTTTGTAAAAGAATGCCCCATATATATAAATTTATAGCTTCCGAGCTAAAAAAGGATCTATCACATATATGTACGTATATCTATCAACACGTGTGCTTGTAGGGCCACATAGGGCTCGACAACGAATCTGGGACAGTATGGAATTTATGAGTTCCGCGTGTTTCAGACTTAAATATATGTCAAAACAAGCGACGGCTAATATTGGAAAGGTTTTATATAATATGTTTCAGGTTATTATTACATGAGCGATGGAAATGCGCGGTTAAACTAGTGTTTGAGCTTGGCTTACTAGAAGGATTTTTGACTGAATTTAATGTTGTATAGGTAGCTATATATTTTATATACATATATGTTATTAATATAACATTTATTGTAGTAACTACTGTGGAATCTGATTTATGAATTGTTATTTACTTTTTTCTGAGTTAAAATTCAGTTTTTTTATTATTATTTCATGTACAGGCTATGATTGACGAGTTTCTTGTAGTATTCTTCTCGTCATACGTCTTTCCGAAGTCACGGTAGAGTCTAACGATGAGCAAATGCACGTCTTTAGTGCCTATGCTAATACGATTTTCATCTTAGGATGAGGTGTTATGACTGAAGGACTTACCTCATGGGGTGTTTGTCTGTTGGCGACATCTGTGTAAATCTCTCTCAGTGCGATCAACTCCGTCGGCCAGTTGGAAGTCTCCGCGTTCGGGTCCGAGAGCAACACCTGCACAGTCATTATATTATAACACGAGCCGGCATAGTGGTGACAAGGGGCAAATATCTAAACTCTTTCAAAATCTATCCCTTCCATTCGAAAACCATATAATATTATATATGTAAAATATAATAATATATATTAATTAATAATGTCATAGAAGCTCAACACTGGCACTAAATTTAAAATATATTTTTAGAAATCAATATGATGTCACTTTTAACGTGTTAGCTTTAAACTTCGTAGTACATCAATGTAAGTACCACCGTATATAATTTTTTTCTATTTCTAATCCGTCATCCGTCATATTGGAACACTTGGACTTGTCAAAATATTATTATATTTATCAATACAACAATACGCAGCAACGACGACGGCGCCCTCTACTCACTCCAACAACAAATATTAACTACTAGATACAATCAGTTTCACAGACTGTTATTTGCAGCTTCATTCATAGTGTAAAAAGCTTTGTCAATTAACGTTTGTTTTATACGTGTTTTAAATTGCAATAATAATAATAATAATAATAATAAACTACTCACAATAACCTGTGTCATTATTTGTAATTAGAAATAAAACGTATTGAGAAAAATAACACAAAACATTATTTGTCTTAATGAAAATTGAAACTTCACTAAACACAATAAATTACTGCTTCACACTCGCAGCATCACGCCGGACTGACCAGTGCTGACCAGTGTCATTCGTGAACTGACCCCAAGCGTGTTATCAACGTAAACAAGCGATTAAAAGATCCTTTGACCCCATTAAAGTGTTGAATACACAAACTATACATTAGGTATATATTTTGAAGTATAATTATTACTTTGTTTGCTTTATTATTAAATAATGAGTTTCTTAATGTGAAATAAAACGAAATTAGTTTATTAACATAGGCACTAAAGGGTTTAGTGTTTAATATTTAGCTTCAGCGGATGTATTTAACACTAGATTTACCAGACCAGTCAAAATGACTGGTCTTGCAAGATCAAATTAAAATTCCTACTGCATGTAACATTTTCTTTAATTCTTCTAATCTTCTTTAATCTATAACAGAAGAATTAGTTTTATGAACTTTATATTATTTTATATATATTTGTAACAAATATATACTTTTTTTAGTTTTGGTAGAAATAGGTATATTAAGCTGGTAAATCTAGTGTTTAATATTTAGCTTCAGTGGATGTATTTAAGAAAAACTTTTTTTTAAAATAATTTATTTGTATATAATTAACTATAATTTCAAAGTTTAGAAAAAAAAACAGCATTTTTTGGAAAAAATCACATAAGATCATAAATCAGCAAGAATAAATAAAATCATTTCAAAAAAATCAACAAATTAACTAATTAGAGTAATTAAAAAGTTTTATTTTCTCAAAACCTCAGTAGTTAAAGATTAATATTAATTAAATTAAATTGTTTATGAAATAAATAAGTTATTATTATTATTATACTTACAGTGCGTTTATTACGTGGTAATAAATAACGATCAGGCATTTCTTATAGTAACATTTTTAATTTAAAAAAAAAACAAATAAAAAACAATACTAATTCTTTAAACAAAAAAATAATACAGATATCTATTCACAAAAACACGTGGAACACAGTTCTTATCCCGTCACTGGTCCTTGATCTATTTTTCTCTCACAAAAAAAGCGTCAAGTACGCGCGATCTACTCTTAAATATTAACGGCGTCTTCGGCCGAGAGGATTGGCAGAGCGCCAAGGGACTCCCGCGATGAGGGCCCAAACGTATGTGTAAAACAATTGTACAGAATGACTAACCTGCATATCTCGCAGCAGTTGTTTCATCTCCACGTGATCGAGTTGTTCCTTCCGGGTTAGAGACATGCCGAAAACCCATACAGTTAATATACAAGATAGCTATACATGTACAACACAACAACATAATATATATGTATATTCTTATATTAAAAAGCAGCGGCGTAGCTAGGTAACAAAGGGCCCCAACTAAACTATATACTAAACCAGCGGTTCTCAAAATTTTTTGGCGAAGGAAAAAGCCTTAATATAATTATAAAAAACTGATTTATATGTATTTATGAATAATCATATTGCAATGTAATATTTAGTTGGAATATTTAGATGTAACCTTATAATCTCCCTTTGGTAGGTATTTTGCAGTATTTTAGCCCTAGGGTTCCGCGGAACACACTTTGAGAATGGCTGTACTAAACTAAGAATACAGGGGAAATCCCCTGTTTTTTTTTTAAATAAGTTGCCATTATTAAAGCCGCGTTCCTGGAATCTAGTTTATTTATATTCCGAATGTGAGAAAAAATTTCACTAGTTAAATTTATAGTTTGAAAATCAGGGTCCGAGGGGACCCCCTGGGCTTGGGGACCTAGTCTAGCCCATTAGTAGCTACGCCACTGTAAATAAAGTCACTTTGGACTTATATCTTTGGTACAAAATATAATAAAATGCATAATTTAATATCATATTTCCTATAGTCTTACTACGACTATGTTGGCTGTAAAACTATCGAAATGTCAGATTAAATAATCAAACTTTTGACAGCTGTCAAAAGTTGCTTTTTCAGACATCGAGACTATACGCTCATATGATGTTATTGAGTTGTGAAAAGTAGAATAAGTAGTTCAGTTTATTGCCACGATTTTTGATCGGTTTAAAAATTATTCAAAACGAAAACAATTAATCGAGATATCGCAACAATAAATTTAAAAAACAATTGAAAAAAAAAACAGAAATATTATTATAGAAAAATATTTACAAAATCGAAAATAAAAATAAAATATATATAAAAACTAAAGTGACGCATGCATTTAATAGAAATTGCTATACATTAGAACAAGTAAAAACAATTAAAAACAGGAATAAAAACCTCAAAACCACGTTATGAATGTTTAAACAAAAAACAAAAAATCTGGAAATATTTCGCCGCAATCGTAGAACCAAAAACAGATTTATAAATTCTTTAAAACAACAATGACACATATTTCTAATAACACAATTAATAATTAAAAGTCAAGAACATACTAGAGATGATAACAACAACATTTTTACGCAACAAACATTGGTCTCGCGGACCAATGTCAGTGTAAACAACATCCTTCGCAATAGGTATCAAGACACGTAATACCAGATTTGAAACAAACCCCATTTTTTATACGTACTACCAAAAATTTATAACTGGATACACACACAAGACGATTGATTTGAATTTTCAACTGGATGTGTAATCATGATATGTGAAAGATAAATAAATAAATATATCAACCGGGAATCAATCCCTGGATCCTTCCTCGAGAGCTAATCACTACAGTGGGCTTATCACGAATTTGAGTCTGGCTTTCGAACCGAGTTCGCTTCAAGCGATTTGTATGGAAATTTGAGCAGCGCCACCGCGTGCGGATTTGGAACTACAATATTTTAGATACTTTTTGTTAATTTACGAACGTCTCGATCTTTCGTTCATTTGATAGATTGCTAGTGCTCGTTAGTCATTAGTAAAAATTCATGATCCCGATTGCTAACGGATCCGTTTTACTTGTGACAGCTCGATTCGAAAGCTAGACTAAATTCGTGATAAGCCCACTGATATTTATTTATGAGAAAAAGATTCAGTTCGTCATGACAGCTCTAATATATTTCATTCAATAATTGATATAATAAATTGCCAATCGATAAAATTAAACTCCGTCTCTGTTCTACGATCACGACAATTCGCTTTATAAATATTATTTCCATAAGCTCTTGGTTGTTTCAGGCGTTACTTTGCGGAAATCCATATTAAAGGAAATTATTTTAAATTATTTTGCTTATAATTCCCGCTACATTAGGTCGATGAAGGAAAATAACCTCCACCAACATTCAATAACTTGTCTCGACGCGTATCCTGATGATGCCACGTGAAGTGGCGAAACGCGTCGAGACAAGTTATTGAATGTTGGTGGAGGTTATTTTCCTTCATCGACCTAATGTAGCGGGAATTATAAGCAAAACAATTTTAAATAATTTCCTCCATAAACTCTGTTAATTCAGTGAATAAAGTTAAGGGTAAATAATAATACTAATTCATTGTAGTACCTTTTCGAGTTCCATATCAATATCTTGGTACATCTCCGCGTCAACCGGCTGCAGCTTCTCCTTCAAATCCAATATAATGGTTTCCATTTGGGACAACTGCTCCCCGTGAAGTCTCTCCATTTCTTCCATTTGTTGTTCGTATTTTTGACGCAACTTGTTCATCTCCTGGGACTGTAACATTGTTTATATTAGTAACTAGCAGTTGCCCGCGACTACGTCTGCGTAATAATGATATAAAGTACTATGAAGTTTAATGATGTTTCATATTTCAGTCAACAGACATCTGTCGCAAAATCCATTCTTAGCTATCTACTAACTATAAAACTACCTCCCTGCCAAATTTCATCTTTGTACGTCAAGCGGTTTTCGAGATTTTTATAGTATAAATATACTATTGCATATTTTAACATGAAAAAGTAGTTATTGTGACATAACTGTAATAGTTAGACATATGGTATCGCACACTTTTTTGTAGATATTGATGTCCTCTATAAAACTGTAGTACATCACTTTGCTCTATTGTCAATAATTTCCGCAGCGTACGCAATATAATGATTTTTTTTGTATTCTTTTTCACACTATTGAAATTTTCATCGGGGTTTTTGAGAATATTCTATAGCGTATGTTTATCAGGGATAATGTAGGATTCTAACGGTAAAATAATTTTTCAAATCGGTCCAGTAGTTTCGGAGCCTATTCAATACATACAAACAAACAATCAAATGTTTCCTCTTTATTATATTAGTATAGACAAAGATATCAAACATTTGTGTCCATCCACATACCTCATCAGCTGATGTTAATTCAACACTCTTCGTTCTTCTGAAGTCACCAGCACCGTCCGGAGCTGAACTGCGAAGAACTTCTTCGGAAAAACTGAAACTAACATTGTTTCGTTAATGCTAACGTATTTTGTACATATATACATGCAAAACCTTTACCATGACTAGGATACTATTATATGACTTAAGTCTGAATAGAATTGTGCCTCTTAATGACATATGTTACTTACCATCCATCACTCCTTAAGTAAGCATGAAAACAAGAGATCAGTATCAAATTAATTTTTAAAATTTAGTATTGCGAGAAAAATATCATTTCGTTTTCCCACCATTAGTGGTAATCCCTACTTAATATTATAAATGTGAGTATGTTTGTTACGTTTTCACGCAATAACTACTTAACCGATCATCATGAGACTTTGTGCACATATTTTTGGAGGTACTAGAAGTAACATAGGATACTTTTTATTTAGTTATCTATAGTTTCAGCTGTTTGGAAATTCTATTGAAATGATCTCTGATACTTATTTAATGACTTTAATGCGAGCGAAACCGCGGGCAAAAGCTAGTACTAACATAAAAATGTATTTAAAAAAAAATCAATTCAAATGCAGTCATAAATTCTTACCTTCTAGACATGTCAGTGCATTTCTTCTCAAAATACGTCCTCAAATCAGCCATGTCCTTCTCGTGATTCTTATGAAGCTCATTTCTCAACGCTTCCACATCTGGATTATCACTCTTGACATCTACCAGCAACTCCCTTAATTTGTGACACTCACTCTGTAACTCTTTCACCAATTGTTTCCCTTCACTATCAGATTCCATTCTAGCTTTGTGAACCGCATCAACCACTAAAAGAGTTAACTCTTCCATCAGTTTGTTTTTTACATTTTCTTCGAGAGCCAATTGAGTCAATAGGTCGTTTAGTTTTGGTTCTAACTCATCAGACGCATCACTCCTGATGTCAGATCTAGAATAGTTCACTGTTATTTCCTCATTGTCATTGTCTTTTTGGTCACCTTTTGAGCTTAGGGATGAACTGAAAAAAATTTAATGATCAAATTTATTCAAACATTTTTTTGTCACATATAACATTAAGACGGTATTCATCTATTGTGATGAAATGTCGAATATAAATATAAAAAGTAGGTATTTTCATAGAAACATTGCATGTTTGTTGTAGGCTCTTGCGGATTGTCTCGCCCACGTTATAATTTTTTTAAAAATCTATTTACTTTTAGTAAATGGGCTCCAATAGAGTGCTTTTACTCGTCAATACAAATACAAATATAAATTAAATAAATTTAATAATTATCAATTTGATTTAGCTGCTGTATACTGGCATTGTCCACTTACATACTAATGTCATAATAATATATAATAAATCTACTATGATGTAGAAGAATAGATGCTGTATAGTATAGGGGCATTGTCATCCTATTGTATACCTATTGGTAAACATAAAATGACATAGGTTATGTCCAAGCTTTTTTATCAGCAAGATATTCATCTAAAGTGTAATATGATTTTTGAATAAGTTTGCTTTTTATGATTTTCTTGAACTGATAAAGAGGGAGGCTACTAATATCATCGGGCAGTTTATTATATGACTTTATGCCAACCCTGATGAAACAACGACTCGTTTTACGGAGACGGAAATTAGACATTAATATGACAAGTAATCACAAGAAACTTAGCTTTAATTAAGCAACTGACAAAATTTAGACCTTACCCGGAGCTCATAAAAGCTGAGTAGAACCTGGTGCTGTCATCTTTCATTGTCTCATACTTGACGAGATCGGACAATTGTCCCTTCTCCTCGACTTGCAAATTGTACATATCATGATGCAAGTGTTTGTTCTCATTGATGAGTCTGTCTCTTTCATTCTTCACTTGCTGCAATGAGACGGAGAGTTCCTGTATAACTTGATTACGCTCATTTATCCTTTCCTCCAATAACAAAAGCTGAAAGCACAACAATAAGCACATGTTTAACATTTACAAAACATACAGCCAAAATTATAGAAAGTTTTAGCACAAAAAATAATATTAAGCATCATATATTTCGTTATTAACACGTTCACGCCGGCGCGTACCACCGGTGGTACGTATTCGATTGTGCTATTAGACGCTAAAAATTTGACGTATTTTAGAAGAAATTCATGCACAAATACAATAGTACAAAAATATTTAAGGTCTATGGAGACAAATATGCACCATTTTGGTTACAAAACACATCTTTCTTTATACCAAAATATGACTAGTTCATGGGTTATGTACTTGACAGCATCCTGGAAAGACCGACCAGGTGAGACCATCATCAGGTTAGGTTAGGATGGCAATGCCCCTATACAGTATCTATTCTTCTATGTCATAGTAGATTTATTATATATTATTATGGCATTAGTATGTAAGCGGATAATGCCAGTATACAGCAGCTAAATCGAATTGATAATTATTAAATTAATAAATTTATTTCATTTATATTAATATTTGTAATGACGAGTAAAAGCGCTCTATTGGAGCTCAATTACTAAAAGTAAATAAAAAAAGGTCTGTCTATCAATAAGTAAGCAAAATTAAAGCACACAGTACAAAAGCGTATGCAAAAAAAGCACCAACGAAGAAAAAAAACATGCACAAAAGCATTTTTAGAAGTATAAGCATTGTGCTGGAGCCGCTAGATCTTGAGAATAAAAGCACATATCTTCAAATCATTGTAACTACCTTAGAGTTATATTCTTCAATAGTTTTGTACTCAGTGGTCAATGTACTGAATGATTGCTCTTCCCGAGCGAGAGACTTCGGCGTGAACAGGACTTGATCTTCCTCCAACTCTACCTTTGTGTCTTCCACCAACATCTCTTCAATTAATAGATCACTCTGCTCAATTTTACTCAAACTACTGTTCGGTGAATCAATTTCTTCTATTGATATTGATTTCTTTACTAAAGTAGGTGATAAAAGTTGTGATTCTAAAGCTTTTTCTTTTGGTAGTTTTATGTTTAATTGTTCCTTGTCTAATTCATCTATGTCTTCAACTATTGGTGGGTCAATCATATCTTTGGTTTCATCATTAGTATCATCTTTTATTTCACTTTCATCAACAATCTCCTCAATTGTCATTGAATCTTGGGCTAAAATTGATGATAATAATCTAGAATCTGAAGGTATCTCTTTAATCTGTTCAGGGTCAAAGACTAAATCTCCTCCTTCAGTTGTTAAAGCTTCCTCTGTTAGGACCTTTGATAAATTCGAAGTAAGCTGGAACATCAAGTTGGTGTGCCCAAACTGATGATCTGAACCTTGTGATGATGCAGCCTGTTGTCCTATGAGTTGTTCAATAGGTGATAATAAAGTTGCATACATTGGGTTAGGTAACTCTGGTTCAATAATTGCACCCTCAGGAGGCAATCCAAATATAATTTCAGAAGTAGTTAGTGGAATTTTAGGTACACCCTGCCCTCTTATATCTAGTTTAATAACATCTGAACCTGTCAAGCTGTCCTGCTCCGAAGCATCTTCTGATTTTTCAGAATGTAAGCTTCTATCAGATCTTTCCGATTGGCTGCTTTTATCAGATTTATTATTTAGGGAATCTGAGTATTTACTAGTTTGTTGTTCCGAGTTGTCTTCTTGGGATTCATGTGGACTTGCATCTCCAGATTGTGATTGTTCAAGTGTAACAGCATCCTTAGATGCATCAGATGATAGTGGCGGAGGTACTGGACTCTCATCTCTCAAGTCACCGATCCTAGGATCAATGTGTGCAGATGATGTCTGATTAATAGATGAATGTGGAAGTCCTGAGCTGTTGGCACTGTCATCTCTTTCCACAGAGAGTGGTTTGGGCACTTCAACGTCTGATAATGAATATTCTGCATTAGAAACAATATGTTCAGATATGGAACCACTTTCACTCAAAGATCTCCCGGTTTCCCTCTCTAAATTAATTGAAGGGGGCTCACTAATACCAGTTTCCGATGCGAGAATCTGTTGTGAATGAACGACATCAGGAAGTGAGTTCTAAAAATAAATAACAAATATAAATAACACAAACTTAACTACTAAATGAGGGTACCCATTTTTCTATTCGCTTCCACTGTTGCGCACTTTTTCTCATATCATCGTACTGTTAAAACTATTGATCTGAGAATCGTTAGTATCTAGTTAACCAGGCGCATTGATAAACTATTTATAACTTTATGCACCTCAATGTAATAGTAGCCCAGTTTCATTATTAAATTACGACCAATACAAAACACAAAATAACAACTTTTACCTGATTTTCTGGTGGCTGAGACGGAGTATCACCAGGGTCATCCATAATTTGACATATACATACTATATTTTATCGAAATAATTCTAATAAAAACACCAGTATCGGTCGTCAAGACGATAGCTTTCATTCAAAACACAAACCACAAACGCCAGTGTTGACGTCTCTCTCTCTAAAGCTTTTACGTTCCGTTACACGTACTATTAAATATTTCTAACTGACCTTGGCGTAAGAATGCTATGTAAATAAAGTAATAATTAATATTATTACAACTAAATAATATATATTGAAAGGATTAATATTAAAAATAATTTTGTTATATATATCTAATATGTTGTATAAGTTTAAACTTTATTACATTTTTCGGAACATCGCCGCGCGTTTATGGCGTTTGATTTGTGAAATATATGTACCCATTTTGTTTATCCAATAGTTTTATATATAAGGCTTTCTAATATATGTATTTTGTATTAATAATATTCTAGGTTGCATTTCAAGACCTAGATTTTTTTTCACAATCTACATTTAAGCTCTGTGACTTCCACACAATGCTTCTATTATAGTCAAATGTGTCGCCACAACCATTGTCAGTTTGTTGTAACTGTTTAAAAATAAAATACAGCGATATTAATATTCCTTACTTGTAATATTACCTTCATTATGTATTCTATATTAGTACAAATTTATTGCGTAAATAAAACACATCCCTAATTAAGGAAATAAGGTTTCGCTCATACACGAGTTAAACATATAAATAAAAATATGACCCAGTTAAAAAGGACGTAAGGATATTCCAACGATTATTATCTAAATTACGCTATAAATTCGACTGTAAGACGCTTAAACTGTGACTCTCAACATTTTTTTGCAATTTATTTTTATTTTGACCAATGATAATAATTAATTTAATGCATGACCTAAATAGGACAGCCGGTATTGGCGAGTTTTTTGTGATTTCTTCCCGTCATATGTATTTCTGAAATCTACATAGGAGATAACGTATAAAGTTGTATGTGAAATAAAGATTTTTGATATGTAGGAACTTATTTAAAAGAATATAAGTAAAATATTCGCAATGTTGAGAATCCGGAATGTTAACCCTTTTTCTAAAAAGTGAGAGATTTCAAGATAAAAATGGGCACAGTCTGAGGTAATTAGGACCCGTTTGGCTTAGCCGGGTGAACTGTAATTATGGGCGAACGACCTCCCAACCATTTAATTACTTACGTGATTTATTTATTCATTTTTTAATGCCTATGGTTTTGGGTTTTAGTCATTACGACATTGTTTGTTTACATGTATCATTTTCATAATTGCTTTAAAATTCGACCTCGATATTGCTTTTTCTTAAATGTAGGCGCTGTATCGATGCCTGATTTTTTTAAACCTTCAAAGGTATGACGTTAACAATTCGGTATCAAAATCAAAAATCTTTATTTCTGGTTCTTGTACATAGTCAGAATCTATGAGATTTTGGAAAAGCATATGACCAGAAGAAATCACAAGAAACTCGTCAATCATAGCCTCTACAGTAATATTGGTAGGTACAATTCTTACTTACAATTAAATTGAGCATCTTTAAATTGTAATGCAATTAATAAAGCTAGTACCTAAGTCAGTGATTCTCAACCACAGTGCCGCGGCACTTTTGTGTGCCGCCAAATTTTGCAAATATATAGTAATGTTAATATTATTAAATTATATCATTTAAAAAGAAAAATATTTTTAACATGAATATATATTTAAATCCACAAAAATTTAAATTATTTTATTATTTGCTTTGCAACACGTTTTTTCTTAGTGCCAAATTATGATGAAGCGGCGTGCATAGCAATAGGAATATGTCTCAAGTCGGCGCATTTTTACGACCAAATATAAATGAAATTATCAAAAAGCATCAAGCTCAAATTTCGCATTAAAAATATTTTTATTATTAGCTTGTAATTAATCCCTTAATAAACGTTTAGTTATTATTGTAGTATATATTAGTTTATTTCGTATATTTAAAATTTTTGTCATAAACTATTTATGCAGTGTGTTGTAGTAATTTTTATCTTTTTCTTTGTGTGCCGCCAAATTTTGAAATCGTTAAATATGTGCCGCAACACAAAAAAGGTTGAGAATCACTGACCTAAGTAAGTATATAAGACCACCAACATATACTTACATATTCATTAGAATAACTAGCAAATATTATTAATTAATAATAATAATATTAGTAATTAACCGGATATTTTTTAATAAAAGTAATTGGTGCATAAGAATAAAACATATGAATGTACATTGTAGTGTTTGTTCTGGCTCATGATGCTCAGATGAACTTCAATGCTGAGAAGACGATGGACACTGTTTCCATTCTCAACACGATGACGATACGACATTCGTAAATGTTGCACTGGCATCCAATGCATGTCAGCTGCAGAGGGTCGAGTAGATATAACTACGATGATTAAACCTACGACAGAATAAAAAAATCAGAATATTCAATCTATAGATTTATATTTTTGTATGTTTTTAACGAATTGGCTCAAAAACTACTGAACCGATTTCAAAAATTCTTTCACTATTTGAATACTAAAAAAAGGTGTGTGTGCGATTCATACACGATAGAAGTGAAACTTCAGTAAATCGAGAAAAGAATGAGATGAATATATATACCAAGGGTAGGATAATTACAAAGTTTATTCGTTTAAAAATGAAAGTATTTTGATTAATTTTAAAAGATATTTTATTTAACATAATTACATAATTTATTGCTCAAGTTCCATATTTTAATTTTATTTTCATTTTTTTTTAGTGGGGTGCCTTCGGAGCCGGCCGCGAACGGCCTCTTGACTTTTACATAGATTAGTTTTTTAAAATAGAATACGAAAAAAAAAATTTCGGTTCCTGAAAAAAATCCTGAAAAATTTTTTCAGATCTTGAAAGAGCTTATGATTCTGACCAAGATTGTCGTTTACACGAACTATATCGGACGTTTACTTTCGGAGATACAGCCAATAAGGCGAGCGGGGGACCCCCCCCCCCCCCCCCCCCCCTCACCCTCACCCTTGTATTAAAAATCGCGATCCACTTAAGGGATATAGTCATAAAGGCGAGCGTCGACCGAAGGTCGGCGCGAGCCGCAACCCCCCCCCCCCCCCCCCCCCACCCCCCATTTCACCATCCAAAATCATTAAAAAAAAATTAAAAAAATTCCTGAAAAAAATTCCTGAAAAAAAATTTCAGATGCTGAAAGAGCTCATGATTTTGATCAACATTGCAGTTTACACGAACTATATCAGACGTCTACTTTCGGAGATACAGCCGATAAGGCGAGCGTCGACCGAAGGTCGGCGCGCGTAAAAAAAAAATTAAAAAAAAAACAAAAAAAATTTTTTAATACAAAAATCGAATAGGCCTCCAAATTTCGATCAGAATAACCCTTTACGCGGTCGCGCTGACGTCATCGGTTGTCGAGATATCGCAAAAACAAATTTTGAAATTCGCGCGCGAAACGTCAGAACCTGTCGTATTTCCGTTCGGTTCGTTCCATCCGGTTTGAAATCACAACGATTCTAAAGAAGTTTCACTTCAAAAATGTTCTACAATATTAAAGAACATATCAATACCTATAAAAAATGTCTCGATAGCATATGTCTAACTATTGTAGTTATGTCACTTAAGTTAATAGAAATTCCGACCAAAATCAGACCAAATTATCCATACCTTTGCATCGATCCTTATCCAAATAAATCATTTCCTAAAAAGTCTGTTTCAATACTTGTGAATTATCTTTTAGTTTATTTAAATAGGACATTGCATTCAAAATATATTACTAATTTAAAACGCGAACGAAGTCGGGGGCAACAGCTAGTTAATTATAAAATTCTTCATGAAATTAAAATGGATTTTTTAGGTAAACACAATAATATCAGTGTCACCAACATAAAAATATAAAATTATCAATGCAATTTCTTTCACATTATATTGATGGTGAGCTTTTTTTTTGACATGAAGGTTTACGTGTGAATTAAAATTTTATAATTTCTGATTGGATTGCTGTCCGAATACTCGACATTGGCAGAATTGTCTTTAATAGATATCTGAGGCCATTAATAAAAAAGAAGAAGTATAATTTATGACATGCAATAAAGACGTTTGAATTTAGCTTACAACTGACTACAAGGAAATACATGAACTTGTAGTAATTATATGACAGAGTTTGATGCATGCGTCGTAAAATGATTCGTCAATAAAATTTCTTTAAAAATTCTGAACTTATCTGAAATTTAGTTTGTCATCTAAATACGAATAATTACTTGACAGAATTGTCTTTAATAGATATCTGAGGTCATTAATAAAAGAAGAAGAAGAAGTATACTGATGGTAATGAAGTTGCTTTTATATTCAACTAGCTTTTGCCTGCGGCTTCGCTCGCGTTAAGAAGTATTATTAATTAGGTATAGTTTTTGGGGCTTTACTTTTGTTTAGCGTGTGTAAAAAATTTATCAAAATCCTATTTAAGCGGACGTCTTCATCATAGTAGATCCAATTTTTAATTTCAGTTCAATCAGTCGAAAATCTAAGAAGATTTATACAAACTTTCATCCCCTATTTTATCCTCTTGGGGGTAGAATTGATCAAAATCCTTTCTTAGCGGATGCCTACGTCATAACATCTACCTGCATGCCAAATTTCAGCCCGATCCGTCCAGTGGTTTGGGCTGTGCGTTGATAGATCACTAAGTCAGTCACCTTTGAGTTTTATATATTTAGAAGATTTTGAATGGCATACAATGTGCATGCGCTCGTTGTCCGCGTTCTCAACTCGCGGATTAACCATGACACGGCCATGTCGTATTGTTATATATCTGCATGAAAGCATTGCACTATTGAAATGCATCTTTCAACATGCATTGTTCACGTTCCGTATTCTTCTATTATAACAGTTCATATTACGTCACACGAATTTCATGATTTGTGACCCCTGCTGGTCACATTTGTGAAACTTACATAGTGTGACGTGCACCTATTTTGCAATTTTACACCTAGGATTTATCAAATTAAACTTCCATTTAAATTATTTTTTAAATAAAATTAATATTAAACAAACTTATAAAAACTAACAAAATAATTTTTTCATACTTGGATATATAATACACAATTTGACATTGACAAAAACAACAACAATAATAATAATAATTTTTATAGCATTACAAAAATATTGGCACAATGGCGAGCTTAATACCATTTGGCATTCACTACCAGCTAACCATTAGGAGAAGAATGCTGTGAATGAGGTGCAAATTTAATTAATAAAATAATTATTATTGTGTTTATTATTTTTTTATTTGAAGTTTGTAAAACAATTATAACACTACCTAAGCCGCGTCTCCTGCTCGTGTTTCTTCGAAACATTAGACAAAAACATCGAAACATTGGGGCGTGGCCGTACACATTTTTGTATTTCACACACAATGTTTCAATGTTTTTGTGTAATGTTTGGAAGAAACAGGAGCAGGAGACTCGGCTTTATGAAGACAGAAAACAAGATGACCTACCACGCTCACACTCCCGGAAACCCAGTGTTGCCATTTTTAAAAATTGTTGTAGTGTTACTATACATAAAAACAGAGAACATACACATACGTATAATATCAAAATATATCGATATATACTTATATAAAATAAATTAGATAATTGTTGCATCATTATTCTGCGTGTCAAGATAGTAATTTTGATAATAAAACATATTACTATACGTTGCATGTATAGTATGGTGAGCGATATTAGAAAAGTTCTAACAAGAAATGTTTACGAATTGGTGTTGTTTCTGTGTGCTTTGCAGATCGCGATAAATCACGTTTTATAATAATACACAATAAATAATAACTTTGTTATTTCATAGTTTGTTCATTAGATTAAGATCAAGGGCGTGCTTTATGCGATCAAACCTCCAAGAGATATTAAAAATTATTTACAGCTTACTATAGCGTTTTATTTTAATTGTGATTTAATTGCCTTTAATTCAGTGATATTTAACAGTATTCTTTTCATTTATGTATCACGACGTTTCGAAATCTTTGCAGACATTGAGTAAAACCAACCTAATATTATGCGTTACCTGACTGGTAATTAATGTGCGTTGTGTCCCAGATGCTTGATAATATTTTTTAAATTACATACGTATTATAACATTTAGGATCAGAAGTATGTATAAGTGTACAGGAATCCAAGCATTGTACAGAGCAACCTTAATATAACGACTTCCTCGATTTAACGAATTTCTCCCCGTAAGAGCTAATGCAAAATATACCATTACATTACGAATACATTTATGAAAAACATTTATATAACGAATTTTCAATCTATGCAAAAAGAAAGTATTATTTACCTCTATTTAACGAAATCGTTCGCTATAACAGGGAAAGCAGATTAGTACCTACGTAAAGCTGAGATTAGGTTAGGTTAAAAAATATTTTTAACCTAACCTCTATATAACAAACCTTATTGTAACAAATTACTTGATATAACGAATTATTTTCTGATTCCCTTCAGTATCGTTATATCAAGGTTGCATTGTATTATCATGTACAATGTACAGCATAGCGTGTAGTGTTCCTTCTACTATGAAAGTCGCATTGCAGCATCAAATAATAACAAATTTGTTTAGGCTGTGCGCCCACACACACACACACACACACACACACATATAGCTCTGATAACATCGCCCAATACATTGGCTTTGTGAATAATGTGCCTTATCGGTACTAACTGCCTGTTGTGTGAGCAGGCCCTATTCACGAATGTAATATCGATTCCAGCTTGTTTATATTTCGATATAATATTAAAACAAAAATGAATTCTTATTTTATTAAAATTGTATTTTAAATTTGAATGTAATACAAGAATACAGCCCCGATTTCTCGTCGTGTACTGCGTCTAATTATTTTTATATTATCAAATTTATTATTATTTATCAAAATCAACAAGCCAAAATACAAGAAACATCTTGATATTAACTATCTTCAACTAACTAACTAACCAGTATTTTAATTTTGTTTTTTTTGTTTGTGATTCTTTTTTTTTTCTCTCCCCTCTTCTTTACACCTATTTGGTTCTTGTTTTTTATTTTTGTAATTTTATTTGAAGTGTAGTATCTATCCCTTTATCACCTTGAGCATACCGTCCTATCCTATAATTAAAATTTCATTTAGTTTATATAATAGTAGTCCTTTTTATAATATGTAGTTCTAATGTAATTTTGTAGGTAGGCTTTATAAAATACTAGCGTCCGGTACGTGCTTCGCTACGTATAAAGTGAAATATTAAAAATAATAATTGGAACATCAAATTCATGCATCAAACAGCATGAATGACATAAAAAGTTTCAATTACTGTCAACACTGAAAATAATTTCAATTTGACAGCACAATCCGCCATTTATTGAATTAATTTGTTACAAAAAATGTGATAAATGAAGAACCGCTGTACCGATTTTGTGCAAACTTCATCTAAAGTTTAGATTCTAAACCATCTACTAAATAGTCTGAACAAAGCCAAAACATTTGGTTTGGATAGGTGAGCCCGTTCTTGAGTTATAAAATTACAACGATAATTGCCACTTATTTTTATATATATAGATTGTTGAATATATGTGAAAGTCGACATGTAAACAATTATTGCAGTAAATAGGAATTGATTTATTGTAAACTATCTCGTATAATAACGTGGGGTAGACAGGGGTAGTTAACTAATGACAGAGGGGTGCGCAGGTTGTGTGCTATCACTTTTTGATAGACGTCATGTTGCACTTGTCCGTACGAGGATATTAGAATTTATATTTTCGATCGGGTCCTCTTAACATGGTAGGATGCATAAAATCGCAATTTTACTGGAGAACCGTTTAAATTTGTTATTGTGCATAGTTTGTTTGTGTAGATCCTTCGTTGTTGAAAGCACTGAGAAAATTGCCAAGAGAGTTTTATTTGATGTTAGAGTACTAGCTGTTGCCCCCGACTTCGTTCGCGTAGTAATGAAGATAGTATAGAGTAACTTAATAATGTTTCATATTTCAATGAAGACTGCCTTTTATGGCAATTTTTGGCAACCTTGGGTTACATTATTGTTCTTTTAGTAAGGATCTTTATTTTTTTCCTGTAATTTATATAGTCTATATTGATCAGTGATAATGTAGCATTCAAATGGTGAAAGAATTTTTGAAATCGGTCCAGTAGTTTTTGAGCTAATTCGTTACAAATATACAAAAATGCAAATCTTTCCTCTTTATAATATTAGTATAGATTACTATTTGACTATTGTTTAAATAATACGTCTTCTAGTATCTTTTTAAATAATGTATTATAAATAAAAATATTCAAATTATTTGCTCGTATACTGAAAGAAAACAAGAAAAGAATACAAAGGCGTTTTATCCTTTTGTATTGAATATGAAAAAACACTGAAAATGTGTGAAACTTTTCATGTAAGGTAACATGTCTTACAGCGACCCTTACTAATACATCACGCCGAGGTCCGTTGGGGTGGGCACAGCCAGCGGTGATAAAGGACCGCGGTAAAGAAACAATAGGGGACATATATTTTTTATTTCGTATGTAAGGATGTGCTTTGTTTTGTTTATCTAGGTTTTATTGTGGACTGATTTTTAACAACGCTGGAATATTTTTTAGATTTATATTAGTTCGGTCGAATGTCTAGAATATTTTTTCATATACATATACATATTAGAAGAGCATTCCTCTTGAGACAGCATAAACTCTGTTCCCTGCTACAAGATCGTCGGCGGCTTTCTCTCCTTTAGTTTTGAAGATATTAGTTAAGACGCTGTGGGCTGATATATCTTTGTAGCTCCAAATCATATTTTTGGAAGTACTAGAAGTAACATAGGATACTTTTTATTAAAAAAATAATAATTAATTTTTTAATATAGTTTCCAATTGAGTATAGTTTCAGATTTTTGGAATTTTTTTATATTTATTTTTATTTCCGTTTGCCATTTTTATATATTTTTATTTTCGCCTGTCATTTTTATATATGCAGTATAAAACTATTTGAATTTTTGAGGTTGGTTTCAATTGAAATGATCTCTGATACTTATTTAATGATTTAAATGCGAGCGAAGCCGCGGGTAAAAGCTAGTATTAAATAATTGTATTGCTTTGCCCTGACCGGGTGTCACATTGACAATAAATTGTATGACATCCTAATTATTATTATTATGACATGCAATAAAGACGTTTGAATTTAGCTTACAACTGCGTATACAAGGAAATACATGAACTTGTAGTAATTATATGACAGAGTTTAATGCATGCGTCGTAAAATGATTCGTCAATAAAATTTCTCTGATAGAAAATTCTGAACCTATCTGAAATTTAGTTTGTCATTTCAACGGATATCTTACTTTATGTGCTCGCATTAGAGCTGTTTTTTGTAATGAGTTCAATTTTTATTGTTTCTACAATTTAAGTCGAATCTTTATCGTATGATCGTTTTTGTGGTCATTCATTTAAAAGTCGTTTGAGGTATAATATTAAATTGTAATCCACAAATCCACTTGAAATAATAAATATTTTATTGATAAGACAATTAGTAACCAAACAGAAGCAAATCACAGCTGAAACTTAAAAAGAAGTTTTACCAAAAATATAGTTTCCCGGCGCGTTAACGTCATCGGAAGTGAAATATTCCTTCCATAGGAGTTGGAATTCAGGCCAAGCAACGTCACTTTTCCCTTTCGCCATTTTCTGGAACGCAGACATGCATTCGTTCTTATCCAGACCAAAAGAGGCATACACTGTTGAGAACTCGTTGCTGTCAATAGATCCATCATTGCTTGCGTCTTCGAGTTGGAATATAAACTTGCAGTACAAATTCTGCCATTCGAGAGCTGCTGATGGCTTCTTCGCGTATTCGTCCCACATGCTGTTCCATTCGTCAATAGAGACCTGCCCATCTTTGTCGACGTCAGCTCGACTTTGCAATCCATCCCAGATTCTAAGGAGCACGTCTTGAGTCGCTTTGTGGTTAGCATCACCGACGCTCCATCCTCGCAGTTTGGTTATCTTCTCGATCGCCATCTCGAAGTCTTTTTTGTCTATCGTGCCACTTTGGTTCACGTCGAAGAACACCGTGAACACATGCTGGAGTTTCTTTTTCCTGAAGTCGGAGACCATTTTGTAATCACTCGGTTGTTAGTGCTATTGTTGGTTTTCAGTGAACAGTGAGGCTTTATATATGTAAAAAGTGTTGCATTGGTGATAGTGTTATCTTGGGATGTTGTTATCGCTTGTATGTTGTCGCTGTCACGTCTGCATTGCAGTCTCTTTGTTTTAGGTTTAGTTAAATAATTACACATCTGTCATTGTCGCTGATAAATCTGGTAGTTGAGCTAATATTTTTCTTTAGATGTGATATCATGACTCTATGCTATGAATATTGATAATAGACAATTGATGATAAAAAAACACTTAATGCAAAATAAACTGTTTTATAGTATTTTATTTGGATAAGGATTGATACAGGGGGGCTACTCAGGCGCACTTCGGACGAAAATACGGACGTTTCCTACTCAGGGACAATTACGTAATCATTCACGAAATTACGGATTTGACAGCGATGTCACAACGGAAAGGCCACACAATGCTTATTTTACGGACATTTGACAGGACTTTTTACGGGATTGTGTGTCAAAATTCACTTAAACTATAGGAGTGACGGCCGTATCACGAAACTTCGGATACGCCTGAGTAGCCCCCCAGGTACGAATAATGTGGCCTAGGTCGCGTTCTATTACATATTTTAACATGCAAAAGTAGTTATTGTGACATAACTGTAATAGTTAGACATATGGTATCGCACACACTTTTTTTTGTAGATATTGATGTCCTCTATAAAACTGTAGTACATCACTTTGCTCTATTGTCAATAATTTCCGCAGCGTACACAATATGATTGAAGAATGATTTTATTTTTTTCACACTTTGGGTTACATTATTGAAGTTTTCATACGGATCCCTAACGTTTTTGAAAATATTCTATAGCCTATGTTCATCACGGATAATGTAGGATTTTAATGGTAAAAGAATTTTTCAAATCGGTTCAGTAGTTTCGGAGTCTTTTACAAACAAACAAATGTTTTCTCTTTATAACATTAGTATACCACGTAATATACCACGAATAAATATTTGCATTGAGCGGAAATTGAAATTGGGACCTCACATTACGAAGTGTCGCATACAGCAACAATTTAAGTATTAAAAATTCTATTATCAAAGTTTCTTCGATCGGCTGAATTAGAAAAGTTCAATTTAAATATAAACATGGTGTAGCAGACGGCGCAGAACTTTTGTCGAGTGCTCTCTCGCGATTCTATAAATTGCATGTTTCCTGTCTTTCATACTATCGCAGTTAAACATTCTTTTCTATTATATTATTATTATTATTATTGGTATACTTCTCGCTATACATGCCTTTCTGAAGTCACGGTAGAGTCTAACGCCTTTAGTGCCTATGCTAATAAACGATTTTCATTTCATTTCATTTCAAACCCGTATATTCTCCAAACATATCGGAGAACTTCCCTCTGTCGTATAATTAATATGATACTTCTCTTAGTGAAAGATGGATAAAACTCTATCGAAGTGGCGAGGCAAACGCACAGTGGACCCTATGACATATGCCTAGCATCTGTCACCGTCCACTACACGCCCACCATGCATTCGGATACGTCAATTTATGATTCCATTGGATGCGGTACTTAAAAATAACTATGGAACATGTAGTATTACATTTAAAATTATTTTGTTTATAATTCCCGCCACATTAGGTCGATGAAGGAAAATAACCTCTACCAACATTCAATAACTTGTCTCGACGCGTTTCGCCACTTCACGAGGCATCATCAGGATACGTGTAGTCGCTTCGGTTTCGCTTCGAGTCCTTTAATATGGATTTCCGCAAAGTAACTTCTGAAACAATTAATTATAGCATTACATTTATTTTATAATTTAAATATTTTATTTATTTATTAAGAACAGCCACTTAGATCAATTCCCATACACCATGCAATAATATTAATAATAAAATGTCAAAAAATAAAATAGTATAATAATAACCTACAAATGTCAATATCTATTGTCATTGTCAAATGCCCATAAACGCTTCTATTTTTGTCAATGACATAGTTACAGATTAATAGTTAATGTGATCGCATGACTCTCGGAAGTAGCAGTCATGTAATTTTTATTTCTTGACGAAGTGCCGCATCCATAATGCCGTGTTGTTGAATGGTCCAAGTGAATAATGTGATAAGAGAGAGTCTCCTAATGTCTATTCCAGAAGTAGTGGCGGCTCTTGTCTCTGCCAAATTACATTGGATTATAGATTTTTTATTACACAAATACTTTCGTTATATTACTTTGTAAAGGAAGCTATTTGTCCAGTTCCAAATCGGAATAGCGCAGATGACTGCCGTACTAGGACTGTACCAATTCTAATTAATCAATGATTGTGTATATCGGCGGTTCTCAAACTTTTTTCAAAGAGCAGCAGGTTGGCCACCCCTGGTCTATGACATCGTTGATGATGACTGTAGTAGGGATACATTACATAAATTGTTATCTAGATCAGCGCTGCCCAACTTATCATAGCCCGCGGGCCATATTTTCTTCACCAAACATTTCGGGGGCCAAGAAGGTTGATAAATGAAAAGTCAGTTTATGTTCTTGTTCAGAATAAATAAATAATCCATCTCCCAGCGATCTTGTAATTCTCGATTTTCGAGGTCTATTTTTCTTTTATTAGTAGCACTTATATACAATAATTATTTTAATTAATAAATAAATGTGGAATTAATAATATCAGACGTTAAACGGATTGCTGCTTCAGCTATTCAGCCAGGTTAAGTGAAGTTACGCAAACTAAATAGTACCTACTTTAAATTCAAATTAGATTTAAAATTTCACATAATAAAATAATTTTAACATTAACAATAATAATTTAGTAACATAAATTTATTCATAGTAAAATGCACTCGTGGACCGTAAAAATAATTTGCCGCCAGTTGGACAGCCCTGATCTCGATAACGAATACATTATGTTTTTGATGCTGGGTTATGGAGAGAGTTCGTGGATAAAATGAAAGTCCAAATGTTACGTAAATATATATTGTCAAAGTCTATAGGATATAGGATGTGCCCGCGCGCCCGCGTTGATGTCTCGTTTACGACTAGCGTGGACGTGCGATGCACCGAATCGTGGCATGCGCCCGGGGTGCACACGTCACCAGATGACGCTACAATACCTCCCCCCTTAAAAAAACTGAAGGTTCCCGAAAAAATTGATAATAAAAAAAAACATAAAGTAAATTAATTCAATTGTATGAACGATCACCTACTGCTTAATCAGTAGAAAAATCTGCAAATCGCACTGGTTTTTTTATTGTGCGACCTGACCTAGATGTCACGGGTGCGTTGCACTTTTGCACGTGCGGGGATGTTGCAGACGGTACACTATTTTTATTGCTTACACTAGTGTTAGTATTACATGAATCATTGCTAACATTAGTGTTATTCCTTAAACTATGTTCCTGCATATCGCTACATTCTAGCGTATATGCAGGTTTTAAACGGTCGATTGAAATCGAGACTCGTTTGTCGTGCATCTGTACGATATAATATTTATCTTTCCGCTCTACGACGCTGAATGGGCCTTCGTAGGGCGGTTGAAGTGACTTTTTTACTGCGTCAACACGCACGAATACTTTTTTACAATGTCTCAAATCTGGATGCACGAACAATGATCGCGTGTCGCGTTGTTCCAGCGGTTTCGATTTCATCCGACTTATTGTTTCTCTTAACTGAGTGACTAATTCCTCCTCCCCGCAGTGACGTTTGTTACCCATGTCGAAGAAGTCACCGGGCAAGCGGAGTGTGGAACCAAAGGTTAACTCAGCGGCACTTACGTTTGTGTCACAGCGCGGCATAGCTCTTAAACCTAACAAGACGGTAGGCAATTCATCTACCCAAGAGTTTCTCTGTAACCTAGCCATTAATGCTGCCTTCAAAGTGCGATGCCAACGCTCTATAGCGCCGTTGCATTGCGGGTGATAAGCAGTAGTCCTGCTCTTATCAACTCCTAAATGTTTCATTAATTGTCTAAAAACGTTGCTCTCGAATTGTCTGCCCTGGTCGCTTGTGAGCTTAAGAGGACATCCGTAACGTACTATCCAGTTTTCGTATAACGCTTTGGCTACCGTTGGAGTGCATATATCCTTGAGTGGGCAAGCCTCCATCCAACCAGTACGCCTGTCTATGATTGTTAGACAATATCTAAAACCTTCCTGTGAAGTTGGCAAAGGTCCTATAATATCTATGTTTACATGCTCGAATCTATCCGATTGTGCGTAGTGGCCTAATTCAGATTTCGTATGCCTGTAAACCTTAGCGCGTTGACATGCGATGCATGTCTTGGCCCAATGACCTATGTCTTTTAACATACCTGGCCAAAAGTATTTGCTAATTACTAATCTACGAGAAGCGCGAATACCTGGATGACTAATATTATGTATAATATTAAATGCTAATTTTCTAAATTTCAAAGGTAAATAAACTCTAGCTGTGTTTGTACTCATTTCGCAAACTATGGTATCAGCATTATTGTATTGAATAATATTTTTTAATATAATATTGCTGCTCTTATGACTCATCAATTCTTTTAATTCGTTATCGACGCATTGTTCGTTAGCAATTTCTTCGAAATCTAGAGCATTCGGCGTGCATACGGTTTCGACGCGAGACAAGGCGTCAGCAACTTTGTTATTGTCTCCACTGACGTGTCGAATGTCCGTTGTAAACTCGCTAATGAATAACAACTGCCTCGTACGCCTTGGTGATTCTTTGTTTGAATATAATTTCGAAAAAGCAAAAACTAAAGGTTTATGGTCAGTATATATAATTAAGTCACGTCCTTCGAACATTTGCCTAAAATATTGAACCGATAGATAAATAGCTAAAAGTTCTTTGTCATAAGTGCTATATTTCTGTTGGGCTGCAGTCATCTTGACCGAAAAATACGCCAAAGGAACCCAATTATTGTTAACACACTGCTGCAGTGTTGCGCCTACACATTTATCGGATGCGTCACACATGATAGCTAATGGAATTCCTGTTATCGGAAATGCGAGTGTGGCTGCATTTCTCGAAAGCGTCGTTGGAGGTCTCATTCCATTCTATGACGGTTCTATCGTTCTTCTTAGAATTGTGCAAATATTTGTTTAGTTCGCTCTGATATTCTGTAGTTTTCGGCATGTGTTGTCGATAAAAATTTACCATGCCAATAAACCTACGTAGTTGAACTACAGTTTGCGGACGAGGGAAATCAAGGATTGCTTGGACTTTGCTTTGTAAAGGCTTTAGTCCATTACTAGTGATTTCGTATCCCAAAAATTCTACTTTTTGCTGACCTAAACTACACTTAGCTAAATTAATTGTTAGACCGTATTTATCTAACCTACTAAAAATGGCTTCTAAATGCTGCTTATGGCTATCTAATGAACTACTTGCTACCAGTATGTCGTCTAAGTAGCAGAAGTAAAAGTCTTTCGTATCGCTAAAATTATCTCTAAATTGGAAATCTTTCAAAACCGTGTTGTCCATGAACCTTTGGAACGTTTGAGCTGCGTTTCGCAGTCCAAAGGTCATGCACGGAAACTCGTATAATCCAAATGGTGTCGTGATCGCTGTCTTATCTACATGCTCTGTGGCTACCCTAATGTGGTGATAAGCTCGATTCACATCTATGCGCGAAAAAATACATTTATTGGCTAACATAAACGTGAAGTCTTTAAGGTGTGGAATCGGGTAACGATCTGGTATCGTTACAGCATTCAACGCGCGGTAATCGCCACATGGCCGAATACCGCCATCCTTTTTGCTTACTACATGCAATGGACTTGACCAAGCGCTAGTCGAGGGCCTACATATCCCTAACTCTTGCATGAGCTTAAATTCGTCACGTACCTTTTTGTAGCGCTCTTGTGCTAATGGTCTGCTACGTGCATGTACGGGTGGTCCTTTAGTTTCGATATAATGTGTCACAGAGTGCCGAGGAGTTACCTTGAAGTTCAACGGTTTAGTCAACTCGGGGAATTTTTCTAAGACATAAAAATATGGATGATTCCTATCTATAGTTTTAACACTAGGATCCTTAGAGTCTATAAACTTAGTGTCTACTTCCAATTTAGTTAATTTATCTACTAACTTTTTAGCATGTACATCTACTAATAGCTTAAAATTGAATAAAAAATCAGCGCCTATAATTGGCTGGGTGACGTCAGCGATTATGAATGTCCACTTAAATGATCGCCTTAAGCCTAAGTTGAGTTCTAAGTTAATTACACCATATGTATTGATGATAGTGCTATTGGCTGCAAACAGCTTGTACTCTACACTTTTGGCACTATGACGTATTAACCTACACGATCGCGGAATAACGGAAACGTTCGCGCCAGTGTCTATTAAAAATCTTAAACCACTAATACTGTCCATAACACAGAGGCGTCGATTAATTACATTTACACAGCCATCCGCCTCGTTTGACTGCACGGTATTTAGTTTCCCGGTGTCGTTGGTGGTTTCCAATTGCAGGGCGATACACACTTTCGAGCTCTCTCCTTGTGCTTGAAGTGGTAGTAGCATAACCAGTCTGGATCCTTCTCAGTTCTGCGATTTCGTGTACGCGACCTAGAGCGGGAACGATGCAGGCTTCGCCTGGGGCCGTGACCTCGCTCGTTGCCGTGCGCTCGACCGCGCTCTATACTGTCGATGCGTAGCGACAGTTTCGCTAATTCGGCTAGTACTTTTTCATGCCCGCTTGGTGATTTTGGTGTGCTGATTGCCGAAACTTGGGTGGACTGATAATTCTCCATCACCTTGTCTGCTATAGCGGCCTGCTTGTCAATATCCTGACCATCTGTGACAGCCAAAACACTGCGTACCGCGGGCGGGAGGTGGTTTTGCCAAAGTACCTTCAAGGTGGAGTTGTCGACGCGATTCTTGGCAAGGTCCTTCATGCGTCTAAGGAGATGGGACGGCTTTTGTTCGCCTAACTCCATCTCTCCAATTAATTTTTGAACTTGCCTGTTCTCCGACTCCTCGAACATGGTTAACAGTCTGTTCTTCATCACCTCGTATCGTCCTTCCGCGGGTGGGTCTAGTAGCAAATCCGTCAGCTGGAGGATGACCTCCTTTCCTACCTTAGACACCACGATGTCATACTTGGCGTGGTCGCTAAGTCGCTGGCATCCTAAGGTCGCTTCCAACTGGATATACCAAGCACGCGGTTGGTCCTGCCAAAAGTCTGGAATTCTGGAGGACAGCGATATCGCTGCCAATCCCGCATCTTCCACTTTCACGGTGGTTGGCTCCATTTTTGCAGGTTGTTCCATTTACACCGGAACCGCGTGGAGTCGCAAATAATCGGCGGCACTATTGCACGTATCACTACTATCACTACAATATCAATTTATCCACGCAACGCTCTCTCAGATCACGTCGGGGTCACCAATTTGATGCTGGGTTATGGAGAGAGTTCGTGGATAAATGAAAGTCCAAATGTTGCGTAAATATATATTGTCAAAGTCTATAGGATATAGGATGTGCCCGCGCGCCCGCGTTGATGTCTCGTTTACGACTAGCGTGGACGTGCGATGCACCGAATCGTGGCATGCGCCCGGGGTGCACACGTCACCAGATGACGCTACATGTTCAAGTACCAATTAGTCATTTGAAAACCGCGTGATAACAATCGACATATTGCGCAAATGAATAATTAACAAAATAAAATTATTGACGCAAATTAGGATTAAATACGGTTTATCAGTTATTGATAATGTTATAAATAGATATATTATTTTCCTCCTTAAATCAACTCTTAATTTTAAGTATTTATATGAAACTAGCTTTTACCCCCCCGGCTTCGCTCGCATTGATGTCATTGGAAACTATTAATGCTACTATTTCGTATATTATATATTTGAGTCCGTGCAAAAGACAAATCCACTTTTTGTTTTTTAGTTTTTATTAGGACAGTCGTACTTTTTATAAAACTTAATATAATGCATAAAAATCAAAAAGAGGTTGCGATCGCCAACAACTATAGTAAAAAATAATTTCTTTTAAAATAAAAAGTATCCTATGTTACTTCTAGTACCTCCAAAAATATGTGTACAAAGTTTCATGATGATCAGTTAAGTAGTTGTTGCGTGAAAACGTAACAAACAAACTCACATTTACATTTATATTAGTAAGGGATGTATAGAACCAGGAGGCCTCATGGGTTATTTGAAGGATTATTTGTGGCTCGCGATAAATACCCGAGTTCGCTTTTCATTTTTGTGCTTCCGTACGTGTTTCAAAATGTCTTTTAAATTACTAACAACAAATATGAAATACTAAGTGCAACGTTTTTTTAAATACCTTTTAAATACGTATTTAATTGCGAAAAATTCAAGGAGCTTGGCTATCCCTGGTATAGAATCAAAAACATCACTCTGACTTGTATTGAAACGGCGGATATATGACGGATATATCAGCCATAAAATGGTCGAGTCGTGTTTCAAAATCAATTAAGAAGTAGTCGACTGTAAATTGTTATACTGGATTGATTCCTTCCATATATTCGACCTTCTAAAGTAACTGAGACTTACGTCTGATATAAGTACATACTTGTTATTTTTAAATAATAGTAAATTGCTGTTCTAATGATTATTTTTATATTTGAGTGACAACGTTATTACTGATGCCTTATGTTTATAATCGGAGGGAAACTCCAGGGAGTGATTGTCTGGTAATTATGTCGGGAGGTTGCTTTTAAAAATTAATAATGGAATTTATAAAAAAAACCTCATAAAATCATTAATAAATATCACATTTCTGTATTAAATAATTAAATAAACTAAACTAAAACTAAAAAAATACGCGCGCTAGCTTTATCTCTTTTACTCCACTACACAGGATCTATAAAAGAATTTATAAATCCTGGCGGTCCTAATAAGGATAATGGGAAACTGTTATTAAATTATTGCATTGTCATCGATCCTTAATACGTATGCAAGTTTCAAATTAATTAGACTTCTGGAAATTGGTGAAAATTATGCTCAAAGATTCCGTTACATACATACATACAACCCAAGCTAATAAACTTCTTCCATTTTTAAAATGCCAAATGAAAAACCTAAAAATGTATTAGGTTTGTTTTGTAAAATTATATATGTAGTAATAGTTTTTTAATGGAGATATAAATATTTTTTTAAAAAAGGTGACCCGCACGGCCCACCCCGGTGACACTGCGCCCTCGATCATTGTTCACTGCAGCATTCAAACATGCAGCTGTTAATTCTTGGATGCGGTTATGCACATAAAAATTAACGTTTAATTAATTCAATTACGATTAAACTATATGCATATAACCCTGTCAACTTGGATGGAGCACATTCGTCTCCTCAAGCCGGCATAGTGGAAGCGACTGTTCCTTATAGTATATATATTAACACTAGTCACCGCTCAAGGAAGCTCTAGCTGAATTAAACAAAACATAACCAATAATTTTAAAGAGTGGTAAGCAGACTGATGATGGCATTAGCCCAGTATGTCGTAGTCAAGCGGAACTCCCGTGAAGTGACCTAATCGCGTTTCAGGATCAGCTTGGAAGTAGCCGGGATAACGAGAGGAGTGTGCCCTGTTAATTTGGACAGAACACATTCGTCTCCTCAAGCCGACATAGTGGAGTCGACTGTTGACCGCACTCTAGCTTAACATCAGGCGGAGTGTGGTCGTATGCTGGGCTATCAAAGGCAATGCAAATGTAATGACGCAATAGAGATGAACGATTACTATTGGTCGAAAATGAGCTCTGTTTGAAATACCGCATCCATTATCACCTGAACGAGCAGCTGAATGTGCTGCAGAGAAGGCAATCTAGTTTGTCACAGACAAAATTGAGCGATCGTGACACGACGCCTGCCGACTGAACACGTACAATGGAAAACTCATCCTGATATATTGAAATGAACATTTCAATCATTTAACACTAACACTATTTCCCTACTGGACACTAGTTTAGTAAATTGACAAAAAAGAAGATGATAGACATACTGATAAATCTGTGTGAAGTATTATTCCTACTAATATTATAAATGTGAATGTGAGTTTGTTTGTTACGTTTTCACGCAACAACTACTTAACCGATCATCATGAAACTTTGTACACATATGTTTGGAGGTAGGTACTAGAAGTAACATAGGATACTTTTTATTTAAAATATATAATATATATATATTTTACTATAGTTTCCAACTGACTATAGTTTCAGCTCTTTGGAATCATATTGATTCGTTTCTATTGAAATGATCTCCGATACTTATTTTATGACTTCAATGCGAGCGAAGCCGCGGGTAAAAGCCAGTAATTTATAATTCTGCAAGCCTTTCGAAATGTCGCATTAAATTAGTTAAAATAAACGCAATACAGTTAAGTATACCTAATTACTACCACGTGATGTAGCTCTGTATGGTGTCCATTTGTCTCCCCAAGCCGGCATAATGGAAGTGGTTGTGTCTGTAGCCATTGCTCTGTAGTAAATAGAAAGATACAGTAATGCCCCGCTTTACGCGAGGGAAACGTTCCGGAAAAAATCGCGTTAACTGAAATTTCCGCGACTATAGAGAAGTTGATAACTACATTATTTTTATACGCACTCTTTCGCGTACTTTAATAAATTTGAATTTCGCGTTATAGTGAAACCTCGCATAACGGGGTCGCGTAAAGCGGGGTATTACTGTAGTAGATTGAAATAAATGTGAGATTAATCATTTTTGAGGGTTTGTTACGCAGAAGCCCTGGTTTCGATTCCGGCCATACCTACTCTTAAATGTACGAAAAATTGAGTAATAAATAAGTCAATATCTGGCATGAAAACATCATAATATCTCGCTGCAACGTGATGCTGTGGTCACTATAAATCATACGATGAGAGAGTGCCTGCCTGCTCCATAGATACGTATGCCACTCTTATAACTCGCTGTTTATATAAATTAAAATTTTATTCATTTATTAAGATTTTCAGTTAGTGCCCTAGTAGTGTTTCACAATTTATTTGTTATTATAGTTAATTTCGCGTGTTAATGATCTGTTATATGAATATCTTGCGTTTGATTCTACATTTGTTTTGAGTTGTTCTTGTCCTGATATCTAAAGCGCAGGAAATTTCAGTTTCGAGTCAAATAATAATCTAAAAATATTATAAAAACAACAATTTTTTAAATTCGAGTTTTAGTAGTGGTTACTTAGCGAGTGGTTTATAGGCCTCAGTTACAGGCATAGAGGTTTTATGACAAGTTTGATATATTATTATGATATTTTTAAGAATAATTACGATAGCTTCATTTAGTGCTGTATTTCCTTTGTACCTTACCAATATATACTTAGGTCTATATCTAGGTGGCATTAGTTGAATGGGGTGGCTAGACTCTGGTTCCTAAATAAAGTATTAAGGTTTAGCCTAATGGAGTCAATTAGTTGATTAAAACCAAACAAGTGCCACTACTGAAACTCGATTTAAAATTAATAATTATCCTCTATCTTCACCCTATCTTCAAATCTGATTTGGATTTTATTTTCACTTATCCTCAGACTAAGTGTATGGTGAAATAATTTTTATAATGAAAAGAAATAATAATTCAGGATATTATTTTAGATCACTTCAGGCTACTACTCCATTACTACTCCATTACTATGGAATTTTGAGTGCGACTTTGATTTGTATTAGATTTTGGATTTGTTTTGATAAGTGTATTTATTCTGATAATTGTATATATTTTGGTATATATATATATATATATATATATATATCATACATCTAGTTCAGTAACCAGTTTTGGAACCTAGTGCAGGGGCCCTTGCTATTTTTATGTGCCATAATTTTTTAATTATATTTATAAACTATTTTATTATATTTATTTATTTACTAGGCCACTAGTGATACTATCTCGGAACGGCGGAATCACTTTTCAAATTATATATATTTTTAAAATTCTGATCGAGTTACACGAGTGGCATCTCGGCATCGCAGTCCCTCAGGAAGATATCGCTGTGGTCACTACACAATCAGTTACGTTCACGAACAACGATCTAGTCTGAGTTTTAGAGCAATTTTTGTGGCTTGCAGACCGTTCGAGCCGCAACAGCGAGGGTCGACTGACAAGCGAATGCGGTTTCTACTGCTTCTGTCTTGTTATGAATGACTGTTTTCTACAAGTTTATGTTACTTTGTCTGATGTTAAGCAATACAATATACTTATTCATATTTTTTTATTGATAGCTCAGCATATGACCACATTCCGCATGATGTTAAGCTAGCGTGCGGTTCATGAGGACAGACAACAGTTACCACAAACAGATGACTTCACTATGCCGTTAAATTTCCTTTTTTATCATGTAGCTAACAATTTAAAATACTATAGGCAGACAAATTACTTGATAATCTCCTCTTGATGTTTCTAGATGATAAAAAATCGGTTGTCTGTAAAGTCGGTTTACTGACGATAGTTGAACGTGACAACGTCTTAAGAAAATACTGATGGAATGGTAGCGTTTTTCAAAAGAAAATTTTAATTTCATTTGTTTAATAGATTTGTATGTATATAGAGAAGGAGGTAATTGGAAATCACAATGAAATTGATCAAGATCAAGATCATTTCAAGCCTTACATGGAACGCCTCAGAGCGAGGTAACGCCGCATGAGTCATGTTTTTTCGTGCGTGCAGCCGGCTCAATCGAATTATAAGATGTTGTCACGTCAAAAATTAGAGATCAATAGAAAGCCACACTGAATATAACAAACACAGGAGCATTAATTATCAATATTAATCATATGTCTTACAGTACTTATTAGGTAAATTTAAATACTGGAATCTTAGACTCGCATAGATTCAGCCGTATGAAATAAAATAGACCAATCACACGCTTGAAAAGATATTGACGTCATTTCTGACCAATGATAATAATCCATTGCAACTGTCTACTGTCACCTAGCTGTCATTACGTTCTGTTACACGCATTTATAAGAAATCGTTTCAATTGTTACTTATTAATATATAAATAACAGAAAGAAAAAAATGCAAATTAATGTTTAAACTGAATATTTGATATATAAGTATATGCAACATATTACTATTTTATTTTGGTTACTGTCTAATGGTTGTCGTGATTAAAGATTTATTATTTACTAGCTATTACTCGCGGCTTCGCTCGCATTTAAGTCATTAAATCAGTATCAGAGATAATTTTAATAGAAATGAATCAATATGATTCCAAACAGCTGAAACTGTAGTCACTTGGAAATTATAGTAAAAAATAATAATTTTTTTTTAAATAAAAAGTATCCTATGTTACTTCTGGTACCTCCAAAAATATGTGTACAAAGTTTCATGATGATCGGTTAAGTAGTTGTTGCGTGAAAAGGTAACAAACAAACTCACATTCATATATATAGTAGGGAGGATTAGTAAATAATTATTACTGCATAAAATGGAATAGAATGCGTTTAAGTAATGATTAGATGATCACAGATCGAATTACTCTCGAGTGTTATTTCTGAATACAGATGTAAATTATCCACACCCATGTCGATCTCACCACCACCACGGTCGCTCTTAAATGAGGTTATTTTGATTTTCGGCCCAGATAACGTAGTAAGTGATCGATGTCTAGATTCCCAGCGGCAATTAAACAAGTCTAGATCGAACACAATCAAACAACACACGATTAGAATGTCTTCCCTCTATTCGGTCAGAGAGCATTTCTGTGGGATGACAATGACATTGGGTAACTTATTTACGTGGACTTGCTGTCACATTTATTATTGATACGCGATTATATTGATTTACCATTTGTTCTTACCTATATCACTATCTGATGTTAATATGAAGTTATCCATTTTAAGAAACAAATAGAATAAATTAATAACTCTATAACCTAAGTTAGCAACTCATTGACACGTAAGATAAAACAAGTTACTAATATGGCAACCGTCTGCTACCAGCCTACATCTGTCAATTGGACGTACACCACTTTCATAATCGTTGATTATGTAATTTCATTTACCGACCGATTTTAAGTTGTACAAAACATGGACTGGTTATATATTAAACTAGCTGTTCCCCGCGGCTTCGCTCCCGTTAAAAAGTATTATTATTAATTAGGTATAGTTTTAGCGGCTTTATTTTTGTTTAGCGTGCTTAAAAACGTCTTCATCATAGTAGCTCCAATCTTTAATTTCAGTTCAATGAGTCGAAAATCTAATAAGATTTATACAAATTTTCATCCCCTATTTTATCCCCTTGGGAGTGAAATTGATCAAAATCCTTTCTTAGCGGATGCCTACGTCATAACATCTACCTGCATGCCAAATTTCAGCCCGATCCGTCCAGTGGTTTGGGCTGTGCGTTGATAGATCACTAAGTCAGTCAGTCACCTTTGAGTTTTTTTATATATATAGATTAAGCAAGAATTACGTGATAGCTCATTTTTTTAAAAAATGGACTTACACCGCTTTCGAAATAAACGGTCCATATTACAGGGTTTTATTGAAATAGCAACACAATTATTTTGACGTGACAACGTCTTATAATTCGATTGAGCCGGCTGCACGCACGAAAAAACATGACTCTTGCGGCGTTACCTCGCTCTGAGGCGTTATGCGTATAAATAAATCTAACTTGATCAATTTCATTGTGATTTCCAATTACCTCCTTCTCTATATACATACAAATCTATTAAACAAATGAAATTAAAATTTTCTTTTGAAAAATGCTACCATTCCATCAGTATTTTCTTAAGACGTTGTCACGTTCAACTATCGTCAGTAAACCGACTTTACAGACAACCGATTTTTTTTTGTCTATGGTATGTAGGTGAGATGTCTGTGGTATAGAGTGTAAAGGTCCCATGTATAAGAAGAGTCGACGCGTGCTATGTATCATGACATATTGGTAAAATTAAAGTATATGATAAGGTTTTTGTTTCACTGCCAACCTTGTCCAATAGGTTTTTATTAATTTTTTTTGTAGTAGCCTTGTATATGACCACATTTCACCAGATGTTAAGGTTAAAGTACGATCCTTGGGGGCTACTCAGGCGCACTTCGGATGAAAATACGGACGTTTCCTACTCAAGAACACTTACGTAATCATTCACGAAATTACGGATTTGACAGCCACGTCACGACGGATAGGCCACACAATGCTTATTTTATGGACATTTGACAGGGCTTTTACGGGCTTATGTGTCAAAATTCACATAAACTATAGAAGTGACGGCCGTATCACGAAACTTCGGATATGCCTTAAGCGGGGAAGAGTCACTTCCACTATTCCGGCTTGAGAGGAATGCTCTCAATCCAGGATAACAGCACACACAGTATTTATTTTCACTATACGTTAATTTGTTGTTTGTTCAGTGCATTCATTAAGTTAGTTTAACATACGCTGTGCACATTCGGCCGCAATGCCCCCCGCCCGCCCTATGCCGCCTCCGTCTGGCAAACATCCAAAACCTAACTTATACTTTTATGAGCGCGCTAATCGTTGACTTACTACGATCCACAGCCCTTTCATTAAATCGACGCACAAAATTCTATTTAAAACTGTTGCATAGAAGGACGAGTTTCGTTTGGAAAGTGTTAGCCTAAAAATTGAGGCATTTTTATTTCTTTTAAATTTCAATTTTATGGTTCTCAAATTTTGCTTTATTATAGTAATAATTTTGGAATATTTTGGCTTTATATTGAAATCTGTTATTTTCATAGTGTACATTATATTTCGCTTTGACAGTTAATAGATGGATGTCATCTATCACTGGGCCGCTCCCTGGCTTCGGTGGCTCTATGTTTGCTGTTAAAAATACACCCAAATTGTTTGGAAATCGACTTCAACATTAGTACTATAAACATTTGCTTTGTAGCAAACTAAAAAGTGGTCCATGAGCAAGACAACGAAGTTAAGTTTACGAATTTTTGTGATGCATATCTCGTAAATTAAATATTTAAATTATTTATATAGTTTCAAAGTAATAATTTTGTTATTTTTCACAGTGCATGCGCCACTTGTCATGTCACTCAATATCAGTCACGGTGCTTCGCAAACTGAAGTGCGATTTTCATATTTTCACCCCTCGCTCCGTTGTAAGGGTACGCGTGAATTCACAACTGACATCTTTCACAGGGGTGCGTCGGACACCAGACGTATTTGTAATTAAAACTATCACCTACTTACTTAATTTTGTTTATTGAATCTTGTTCACCGTAGTCTGCTGTTGGTTTTTGGTCCAGTTGTGGTCCATGTAATACTCAGATTAATTCCAAACAAGATTTAGTTAGTTTAAAATGCCAATGTCGAGTGTTCGGTCAGCAGCCCAATAAGAAATTATAAAATATACTTCTTCTTTTATTAATGGCCTCAGATATCTATTAAAGACAATTCTGCCAATGTCGAGTATTGTGACAATAGCCCAATAAGAAATTATAAAATATACTTCTTCTTCTTCTTTATTAATGGTCTCATATGTCTATTGTCTAATGAAGACAATTCTGCCAATGTCTAGTATTGTGACAATAGCCCAATAAGAAATTATAAAAATTTAATTGACACGTAAATCCTCATGTCAAAACTTGATGTCTTTAAAATGCTTTATTCGGCTTACTATCTTTTTTTTTGACATTGATAGGTTGACATGTTATTGTCATTATTTTGTGTTGTATAAAATTGACTTTTCCTTGCATGGTGTATTGATATGCAAATGATGTTTAAATAAATGCAAGTTGCATAAAGTATTTCAAATTACTTACGACTGAATAGTTCGTGTAAAAGAGACCTGTTCACGAGCTGCATCCCGGCATAACTCGAGCGCAAATAGGTTTAAGACGGAGATGAGCCGAGAAGCCTTTGTAAAATCAACATGCTAAGTGAGGTATCCGAAATTAAACTCTGATTAAAGGTATGTTTCCGCGCCATTTGCTAATTGGAAATTTCTTTATCTTTATCGGAAAGGGCGCCCTTGTCCTTACATTCATTAGGAAAAGGGAAGAAGGGGAAAAGCTCATCAATTTTCCTATATTTTTACGCAATAAGGGATAAAATATTGGTATTTAAATAGGTTACGAAAGTCGGAAGGGGTTTTTGTGTTATTTTGGGCGTTTAATTACTTTTTACGGATGACAGCGATTCAACAATCCGTCTGATACATTTCTATAGATTACGTTTACGTTTTTAACTTTCGGGATTAATTATATTAGGTAAAATATTAGGACTATAGTTTTTGTTGTGTAATTAATATACCAATAATAATAATAATAAATCCATTATAACTTTAAAAATAATAATACTAATACAATTTAACACATAAGAAACAAATTTAGTAGTAATTCCTTCCAGATAACCAATTGTCATAGGAGAAGCAGTGTTACTATCGGACAATACAATTTAGGAATATTTTTATAATCCCTACTAATATTATAAATGTGAATGTGAGTTTATTTGTTACTTTTTCAACTAAGTTACTACTTAACCGATGATCATGAAGCTTTGTAAACATATTTTTGGAGGTACCTACTAGAAGTAACATAAGATACCTACTTTTTATTTTAAAAAAATATTATTTTTTACTATAGTTTCCAATTGACTATAGTTTCAGCTGTTTGGAATTTTTAATAAATATAATACAATAAATAAAATATATATACAAATAATTAATTCAATCAAACGATTGGAATCCCGTATTACTTTAGCACGGGTTGTTCTAATGAAGTATGCGGAACTGTTTCTGTCGTCGATGGCAATGTAAATAATGTATATATTTTTATAAATAAATGTCAATTTTAAATTTAAAATGAAAGAACAGAGGAATGCGAGGGACGAGCGAATGGGAACGGATGTTTGTGGTTAGATTATAAGGGAAAATATAATAGTGTAAATACAATTTTAAGAGTTTCATTATAAAAAATACAGTCCACTGCTCCATTGGCTACAGTTTCACTTACTTTTGTACTTATATAAATAACATATATAATAAAAACCATTTTCGTTTCGTACCTACGTAGTGTTTGCGGCTATCGTGGTCACAAAGATAATTCAAGATGAAGCTATATATTGATTTCTGATATTAATAATCCGATTACACTTATAGCATTGTAATAATGGATCAAATTTATTTGATAACCGCAATAATCGGCGCGCGCTTTAATCCCATGCTAATATCAGGGCTGCACCTTTTCATTTTGCTATCATCCCATAATATTTTTACTTTATTTTTTAAACAAATGAATCCTATTACAATTAATAAGATTCATTGAGATTAGATGAGATGTACATATATACACACAAAGATATATTTATATAAATATTTAATGCAGCCATTCTCAAAGTGTGTTCCGCGGAACCCTAGGGCTAAAATACTGCAAAAAATACCTACCAAAGGGAGATTATAAGGTTACATGTAAATATTCCAACTCAATATTACATCGCAATATGATTATTCATAAATACATATAAATCAGTTTTTTATAATTATATTAAGGCTTTTTCCTTTGCCAAAAAAGTTTGAGAACCGCTGGTTTAATGTATTGTTACGTATTTTTAAATAAAAATCAACAAAACATTAAATAAGCTTTTCTGAAATAATTAAGTTTTGTAGTATTGATCTCCTTTTAATATTTTATAAATTAATTAAGCCTTAATTTTAATTAAATTCATTTTCAAGCAAAGTCTTTACCCCTATTGGCATCCACAAACAAAAGACTATGCATTCGAAAAATATACCTCAACAGCCCTGAATCGACAACAGGGGAGACGTTTAATCGATTTACTGCATTCGATTAACTCGATTTAATTCCTATTGGCGCATCGAATACTCAATTTTGTTCCCTTTACGCTAGTTACGTGTGTCCCGTTTTAATTTATTGTGCCACTGTGACCCTTAATAAATTATTTAGTGATTTGCTAGCTATTAGTCCAGTCAGCTTCAGATCAGCTTGGAAGTATCCTGTTATTTATGTATATATTTTTTTATTGACAGCCCAGCATATGACCACACTCCGCCTGATGTTAAGCTAGAGTGCGATCCATTAGCACAGACAACTGTTACCACAGACAGATGTCCGCGCGCAACAGTCGACTTCACTATGCCTGCTTGAGGAGACGAATGTGCTCTGTCCAAATCAACAGGGCACACTCCTCTCGTTATCCTGGCTACTTCCAATCTGATCCCGAAACGCGACTAGGTCACTTCACAGGTGTTCCGCTTGAAAGTGGTGGTACATCCCCAGGACGACATAGGTACTGGACTAATGCATCAGTCTGCCTACCACTCTTTGTGTGCCTATATTATTATACTATAGACATTGAGCGACCAAAGTACATATAACAAAGTTACATTGGTACCGGCTTAATTTTTGAGAGATTCGAACACGGGCTCTCTCGACCGCGAGTGCGCACCCTCAACCACTAGGCCACGCTCGACCTATTAAACATTAATATGTTTTTTTGCAAAAATTGCAACCTCGTTAATATATATGCCGTTGTTGTTTAAACTCTTAAAATATGGTTTGCAACTATCAATTCTTTTATATATGTAATAACATAATTTAATACGTCACAAATAAAAGAATGAACTTTACGTTTCGTGTTATGCTTTTATCGTGAAATATAAACAACAGCAAATGTAATTATTTGTCTGTTCCGTTGTCCTATATTAACGTTGGAATGCAATAATTCAAACTGCATTTGCTATAATGCATTTACGCATACAATTTGTGCCTCACACGCGAGCAATATAATACAATTAAATATTTTCAAACACGATTCCAATATGTGAGTTTATTCGCTAACATGAATTGACTTATTTGTGCGATTTTGTGCGACAAGACGACGCACAGTGGGCTGAAAATTATTTTTTTGGGAATATAAAAAAAGTTCGTGACAAATATTAGAATACAGCCCACTGTGTGTCGTATTAAAATATTTATTATTATTGCAATGGGAAGCCGCATAATATAAAATAATAATTGAATTATGGGTCTCAAATTTTCACTTAATGAGAACCACAGTTATTGTATGCAATGCAAATTACACTTTAAAACACCGTGTTTAGAGCGTATATCCGTTTGAGTATTAGCTAGTATTGAATAAATATTTTCATAATAGTTTCGTGTTAGTGCCAAAAATGGCTTAGTGAGGTAATGTCTTGGATGCGTTCGTTCCAAGTCTCTTTGTCTTCTATTAAGATTTAGTGACCAACTTTAGTATTCTGCATTGGATAACTCTGAATTAAGTATGCAGGGATCGTTTTTAAAGTAACTATTGCTGTAATATGGTTTAAATAAAACATTATTTATTATTGTGTTACGTTTCGTTACATGTATTATTTTATACAATGTAGCGCGTTCCGTTACAATTGGCTTGCAGGCTTTCAGCTGAATAAAATCACTGTTTACGGGTGAACGGTTGATTACAGATGTACTGCTTTCTTGTTTCATTTGTTTCAATTATAGTTTCAGCATGTCAGCGCCCTCTACTCACTCCAACAGCAAATATTAACTACTAGATTCAATCAGGTTTCACAGACTCTCATTTGCAGCTTCATTTATAGAGTAGTAACGTTAATGAGTAGAAATATGACAATTTATTTTTTAATTAGAACTAGTGGGCTTATCACGAATTTTAGTCTGGCTTTCGAACCGAGTTCGCTTCAAGCGATTTGTATGGAAATTTGAGCAGCGCCACCGCGTGCGGATTTGGAACTACAATATTTTAGATACTTTTTGTTAATTTTCGAACGTCTCGATCTTTCGTTCATTTGATAGATTGCTGGTGCTCGTTAGTCGTTAGTAAAAATTCAAGATCCCGATTGCTAACGGATCCGTTTTGCTTGTGACAGCTCGATTCGAAAGCCAGACTAAATTCGTGATAAGCCCATAGATTATAATTGTAGGATGTAAAGAAGTAGATTGAGATGCTAGTTCATGCGATTGTAAATATTCATGATAATCTCAACACTTGCCTTTATAATACGTATTTAACAACCGCACGTGTACAGCGAGCAGTTCATACAGCAACTACACCCCCACTTTACTTGCCCTATTTCACTCCCACCGAGAGTAACAGGCGAATTTCACCCACGACTACGTGAGAACGTTAATTTTGTGATGTACAGGTTGCTTCAAATTTGTTTCTTAATTCAAATATCTTTATTGCATGTCACAATTATAATAATTAAGATGTCAATGTGACACCCGGTCAAGGCACAGGCACAATAATTAAATAATAATAATAAAATTAAACAAGTTTAATAATTTCAATTAATTATTTAGTTTCATTTACTGTTTCGAATCATTGTAGTACTCGTCAATTGAATAGAAGCATTTTAATTCCAAATATGTTTAAAATTTATTTTTAAATTGTATTAGGCTATCATCACATTTTATTATTTATTATATAATATATAATAATATTACATATACTTTACGTCTATATTGTTGATATTAAAAGGTAGGTATAACAGTCGAATAAGCTACAAGTTTGTCTAATGTGATATTTCGTAGCAAAGGTTTAATAAAGAAACACCATGTACGTGTTAAGGCTCCACTCCCCGAGCGTTCGATATTGAATAATGGTCCTGAAACATGCGATTGCTTCATTTGTACAGTCTGTAAAAACTGTGAAACTATATAAAAATAATCCTTAATGCTTAAGACATATATCGCCTTCGCTGTCTATGAGATTATTCAGCATCTCTACTGTACCAATGAGAAGGATAAGATGATCAGGATTATATCATTTTAAATAAATATAAATATTATTATAATATGGTTAACAGTCATTTAGATTCACGCTAGTAGATAACGTATTTCTATTTTGACAGTTCTAAAATAGAACGTTTTAAAAACTTCTAATTTGATTTTAACGTTTAGTAAAATATTTTAAAACATTATTCTATCTATTTTATATATAACTGACTGTATGGGCGAGATACCTTTGCCTCAAAACAATAAAAAACAACTGTCACTCTTAACTTGATGATTCATTATTTAAAAAAAAATCGTTTTCATGTTCTTTTTTGTTGGTCTACTATCACAACAATATATTTCATATTTTTCGTTTCTTAATATATTTTAAAAACAAATTTATCTCAATATTAGCGGTATAAAAGCTTAATCAACACGTCCACTTCATCTCGAGACGTTACGAGGGCGAGTTTCAGGAACAGCTAACTCATTCAGGAGGGCAACGAACTATGCCTATATTGCCACTACCTGTACTTTTCCATTTAACTACATATCAAAAGTTAGGTTATAAAACCTTTCTGAGGGATATTTCTTCCAAAGAGAACATGGCGTTAATTTCATTTCATCAACGATTAATTAATATGGATACAGAGTGACAGTCATTGCGTCAATTGATGCTGGAATTTCTTGTGATTGTATAATATCTCGGTAATTATTATAAAAAAAAGACAATGAATAGGGACTTAATAGAAAACTGCATGTCAAATATAAGCTAAGTGTTTCGCTTTAGAACCTTTGGGTAGTAGATGAGACCCTGACTGCACTACGTGGAAAATAGGTCATCGTGGTTTATTGTCGTAACTCTTTCTTCTTATACCAAATCACATTAGAACTACATATTATAAAAAGGACTACTATTATATAAACTAAATGAAATTTTAATTATAGGATAGGACGGCATGCTCAAAGTGATAAAGGGATAGATACTACACTTCTAATAAAATTACAAAAATACATAAAAATAAAAAACAAGAACCAAATAGATGTAAGGAAGAGGATAAAAAAATTTGAAGTGAGTCGTTGGTTGTCACGCTTATAATATTGAAGATGATGTCGTTTTTTTTTTAAATGTATAACCAATAACAAGTGACAACCTTTGAATTATTATATTACTGATTTTATAATCTTGTACCAATATAAAGATAGCTTGGTTTGTTTTTATTAGTATAGGGCAGGGGTCGGCAGACCGCGGCTCTTGCCATAGGATTATCTGCCTCTTCTTACAACTCACTGAAGCAAATTAGATTTTCATTATAGTATATAATAAGGTTAAGGTTTAAGACATTTATTTGCTCAAAAAGAATTAGAAAAAACTACACTTAATTGAGATTAAAATAATAAACATAACGTACGTAAAATATTGACAACACCATCACAAGGCACTCAAACCCATTATATGGTTTTTTAATTCATATTTAAATTTCTAATATGAGTAATTCATTATAAAACTGCGCTTCTTCCACCATAAAGTTATATAATAAAGTTCATGTTGCGGCTCTTTGAAGGCATGGGAAAATCTACAAACTTGATATTCGGCTCATCTGGTTGATAAGTCTGCCGACCCCTGGTATAGGGTAGTGAAAAATTAATCCTCTTAATAGAAAAATTATAATTTATTAAACTAAGAATTATTCCTGGGGCGTAGTTGGCGTCCAGTTGAAAGTTTTATTAAAATTAAAAACGTGTCCGGGATGTTCGCTTCCTTCTCCCTTTAGTCAGTTGGGCCTGAAACGTCTCCTGAAATAAACACTTAAAAACAACAAAATATCAATATATCTTACTTATTAGCGAATTGATTAGTACAAAAATTATGGGGAATTATTGGTGTATGCTCAAACATATACATTTCTATATCATTATATGTAATAGTTTTCTATATATATAAAACTCAAAGGTCTATCAACTTAGTGATCTATCAACGCACAGCCCAAACCCATGGACGGATCGGGCTGAAATTTGGCATGCAGGTAGATGTTCTGACGTAGGCATCCGCTAAGAAAGGATTTTGATCAATTCCACCCCTCAGGGGATGAAATAGGGGATGAAAATTTGTATAAATCTTATTAGATTTTCGATTGATTGAACTGAAATTAAAAATTGACAGATATGTGGTTAATAACTGGAGTAAGTTTTCAATTATGACCCACGACCGGAATGGTGATAACTACTTAACACACGTTAAACAAAAGTAAAGCCACACAAACTAAACCTAATTAATAATAATACTTCTTAACGCGAGCGAAGCCGCTGGTAAAAGCTAGTCTTTATATATAACTAGCTTTTAACCGCGACTTCGCTAGCATTTAAGTCATTAAATAAGTATCAGAGATCATTTCAATAGAAATGAATCAATATCATTCCAAACAGCTGAAACTATAGTCAGTTGGAAAATATTGTTTTTTTTTTTAAATAAAAAGTATCCTATGTTACTTGTAGTACCTCCAAAAATATGTGTACAAAGTTTCATGATGATCGGTTAAGTAGTTGTTGCATGAAAACATAACAAACAAACTCACATTCACATTTATAATATTAGTAGGGATCATTAATTATTGTAGGAGGTAAAAAAGCCTATTTCATTATATAGTAAGTACCTACATATGTGAGTCCTTGTTAGTTGACAATCGTTCATATCGCATCTACGGTTTCTATGATCAGTGATGTGCGAATTCAGTATTGCATAACAACTTACCTCAAACTACTGACCCTATTACTGGAGCGTTTACCTTACACATTAACAAACGGTTACATTGGGACATGACAATATATACCCTTTCTTGTATTCCAAAAAACTAATATTCAACAATTATTTAGTTTCGTCTTTTCAATGAGTAATTATTTATAATTTCATCCTCTTTACGTTGTATTCCATAGCTTTTGACAGAGAAAACTATCAAGTTAATCCCAAAATTTTATTAAGTGACGTTTAAAATACAATTTCCTAATGGTCTAGATCAGCCATTCTCAAAGTGTGTTCCGCGGAGTCCTAGGGCTAAAATACTGCAAAAAATACCTACCAAAGGGAGATTGCAATATGATTATTCATAAATACATATAATTCAGTTTTTTTAATATTAATTTTAAGGCTATTTCCTTCGCCAAAAAAGTTTGAGAACCGCTGGTCTAGATTTATTATGTCACTATTTTAAAGACACCTTTTTGTATATATATATATACTTATAATAGCATGTGACAAGCTTTTTTTAAACATAGGAGTTTACATGTGCATTAAAGTTTAATAATCTCTTATTGGATTTTTGCCCGAATACTTGACATACAGTATTAGGCATCTATAAAAAAAGTAGAATATTTTAAAGGAAAATGGTGGCCCAATGTAACCGAAGCTTTACATCAACAGTGGTGAAGCACTCAATGAATCGTCAGTGCGCCTACAATGGGCCTCGGGCGACCGTCTGTGTGCGACACCAGAGGAACGAGTAGAACACTTTTTTTTGCACAAAATACTCTCTAACATTATCCACTAGTGATTGTGAAAACTTTAGCTAACTATCACATTTGCAATTCTCTGTGGAGTGTGTACGTATTTTTTCTTTAAAAACCTAAAGTATTGTTATTATTGATACTGTGTTTTTATTCACAGGCTTTTGCGTATAGTCGTATATAGTATAATGTACGAAAATTTCAGAAAAGCATATAACGAGAAGATATGTACTACATTTTTGTTTAACTGTAAATTAAGCATTTCTTAAAATGTAGTACAATTAATGTAAATAAAGCTAGTACCTAAGTATATAAGCACACCAATATACACACAATCATCTCGGTCACACTAGGTCGTCTACGAGATATTAGGCAGAATAGGCTCAAACCCGAATTTCCTTCCTCCTACTATATAAATGTGAATATGAGTTTGTTTGTTACGTTTTCACGCAACAACTACTTAACCGATCATCATGAAACTTTGTACACATATTTTTGGAAGTACTAGAAGTAACATAGGATACTTTTTATTGAAATGATCTCCGATACTTATTTAATGACTTAAATGCGAGCAAAGCCGCGGGTAAAAGCTAGTATATAATAAAACTATCCAGGTAAAAATAATAGTATGGAAATAGAAAATAGTGGTTAGTTTAGTTTTATCTCACACAGGATGTTCCAAAGCGACATTGAAATAGTAGCGTTTAAAATGCGGACCATATGTTACGTACTGTATGTGCGAGTGGGAAACCGCACAAGCCCTTCTGCGAGGAAACTTTATACGACATTGTTATGAAAATAGTGTTCGATAAATATGCGAAATGTATTTTGTTAATATCTAGAAATACATTTTTAAAATATAAGCAATTGGAACTTGTAAAAACAAAACAATAAAAAGCACAAATAGTTCTAAGTTATTCTTAATTTTTGTTCGTTTCTTCTTCAAGGTTTCGAAAGCTTTGCAGACATTGTGCTCGTTGCGAGATTGATGGCTGTAAACCTTTCGAAAAGGTAGATTAGTATTGAAAAGCCACATACTCTTTTAAATTAGCTAATTTAGTAGATCAAATGTCAAAAACCAATTTTTAACTGTATTTTATTAAATTTTTAAAAAGCTTTTAAAATAATCGGACTTTAAGTTTATCTTGGCGTTTTATATAATAATATTTCACACGAAATTAATTTAAAATAAAAACCTTAATCCTATGCGGAAATACAATGAAAATTGTGCCAGCTTTTCCTTCCCTTTCCCGCTAGACAGACAGGAGCAGCCAGTACTTGCCCTCACGCGTTGGGGGGTGGACGTGCGCTCCGCTTTCGGGTGACATTGACGGGAACGTAGTATTTTTGTGAACTTGTGATTGTGATTTTAATACTTTTGTGTATTTTATGTATTTGTGGATTGAGTGTACGATTTTTTTCAATAGTAAGTAAATTTATTTTAAGACATTATTGTAAAACTATTTTTATATTTTAAGAGTTTTTTTTTAATAGGAAAATTAATATATTTCGATAATGAAATTCCGATTCTAGTATTAGGGCTGGAATAGAACCGCGTCCACTTGACTTATAAAGAAATTTCCAATTAATTGTTTTCTCAATATTTTATTCAGAATTGTTTTATAAATATTTTTAATAGTAAAAGTTGTTATTTTTAAATTGCTATGAAACGTATCTCGTACGAAACTTACGTCTAAAACATTATGAATAACATTTCTTTAATAGTATAATTGGTATTATAATAAAATAAATACATATACTGTTTATATTTATATATCTATATTAACTTTTTATTTATTTATTTTTATTAATTTATTTATAAAGCCTACCTACAAAATTACATTAAAACTACATATTATAAAAAGGACTACTATTATATAAACTAAATGACATTTTAATTACAGGGTAGGACGGCATGCTCATTAAATAAGTATCAGAGATCATTTCAAAAGAAATGAATCAATATGATTCCAAACAGCTGAAACTATAGTCAATTGGAAACTATAGTAAAAAATAATAATTTTGTTTAATGTTACTTGTAGTACCTCCAAAAATATGTGTACAAAGTTTCATGATGATCGGTAACATAGTTGTTGCGTGAAAACGTAACAAACAAACTCACATTCATATTTATTATATTAGTAGGGATATAGTATTAGCGTATGTGGGGAGCGGATTGTAGTTTAATTCGTATATTAACTGGTATATGGAGCCATTGTTTTACTCGTAGCGTAGACTGAGTTAGTGTGAGGAAATGAAGGGAGGACGTCTTCTTCACAATTGCAAGCTCACACTTCTCCGGCGACTCTTTGTCAGGTAATCTCTGATGCGGTCCGTCTACTATCAAAATATTAATAGCTATATGCCTTTCGGGTTTAACTGGCATAGGCTGAGCTTTGTTTGTATGCATCGGCTAATCTCATTGTTGTTTCATGAAAGGAGTCTGTCATGTCAACTTCAGTCTTGCTGTAACCACAATAGCTGCAAAGGTTACGAAATGTCTGATTAAAAATGAACACGTTAAGCCGCAATAACCTTTAAATTTATTATTTCATCTAATCAAATTGCCGAGTGAGCCTTTTGGTATATTTATGTAGTACTAGCGTTTACCCGCGGCTTCACTCGCATTTAAGTCATTAAATAAGTATCAGAGATCATACTAACTATAGTCATTTGGAAACTATATATATATATATTAATAAAAAGTATCCTATGTTACTTGTAGTACCTCCAAAAATATGTGTACAAAGTTTCATGATGATCGGTTAAGCAAAACGTAACAAACTCACATTCACATTTATAATATTAGTAGGGATTAATTATTTTTATTCATGGACCGCACTTTTACTGAATATCAGGCAAAGTGCGGTCACATTCAGAACTATATAATACTATAAAAACTGTAAATAAAGATAAAGTATATTTAATTTAGTTTATTTAGAATAACAATTTTGAAAATAATTTGGTTTTACGTGTATTATCTGTTGATATACTAATAAAAGATTTACAGGATCAGTATTCAGAACATTATATCAGGACAGTACTACAGGAATTAAGCACATTGTTGTTGACGAAGAGTTTTGTGAGATTCGAACATCGAATCATTGTTGCTATCCCGCATGTTTACATAAACGACCACATTCGCTCTTAAATGTTTACATATTGTGATTTCGTATTTGTTGTCGAATGATTGCCGGTGATATTATCGATTTGTATCGAATTCGTGCATCTAAATGATTTATACATTATTGAAGTAACCATACACACGCATGTAACCGTAAGCCCCTTCTCAAAATTAATAGCTTTTCTTCATTTTTGGGGCAAAACTATATAATTTTATTAACATAATGGACTTTTAAAGGTTCCATTTTAGGGGCAATGTTGTGTTAAACCAGAAAATTAACTTTATCTAATAATACTTTTGTATAATTTAGATAATAACTAGAGATGTGCCGATTATGACTTTGGCCGACTAGCCGATTAATCGGTTGTAACTAAGCCGACTAGTCTGCCGACTAATCGGCCAAGCCGACTACGGTTTAGGGGATTCCCGTGATGCTTCGTTTACAGCTGATTCGCTACAATTTAAATCACTACTGACATGTGGACAAATATAAATAACAAAAAAAGTTTTTTGAGTTTTACAGCTCACTAGTTTGACGATAGTTTCAAATATCATCACGCAGTATTGCAATATATGTCATTAAATATTATGTTGATTTGTTTTTTAATTAAGATACTAATTTTGTTTGATAAACGTCATCAATATGTTTTCTTTACAAGGAAGTAACACATACATTTTATTGAGAAATAGACACAAAGTAAGAAGCCGGATAGTCGGCGCTTTTTACCGATTAGTCGCCGACTACGATAGTGGCCGGATAGTCGGCTTTACCGACTAGTGGCCGACTACTCGGAACATCTCTACAAATAACATAGATATTATTTGATGTAATTATTCGTGTACATTAGTTACTGAATTAATAAAGCGAATATTTACAATAAACAATATTATTTATTATATTCGATAACGAATTCGTCATTATACGTGTTTAAATTGAAAGCTTTTTGGTTTATATTACTCAATATAAATAAAGTGAACCTACTGTTATGATGCAGCGAAAGGAAATTGAAAAATACAATGCAATGATAATCGTTTATTAGCATAGGCACTAAAGGCGTGCACTTGCTCATCGTGACTTCGGAAAGGCGTATGGCGAGAAGAATATCACAAGAAACTCGTCAATCCTAGCCTGTACATAAAATACTAATTAAAAAAAAACTGAATTTTAAAACAGAGAAATAAGTAAATAACAATTCATAAATCAGATTGCACAGTAGTTTTACGATGATAAATGTTATTATAATGAACAACATATATGTATATATTCTAATCCTAATTAGAACAGTTCTACGCACACACTATTCCTAACTAAACAGTGTTTCTCCTTTATTACTTCAAAAGGTCGTAATAGCTATGCGTGTAGTTAAATGCGGTCTCTATTGGCTGAAGTCATATATTAGTTAAGATGTATGGATTAAATAGTCAACTTAGGTTATTACACGCTCAAACTTAAATACTGTCACTAAACTTAAGCAAACTAAACTATGCTCAAGTATAACTTATGTTCTTGAGTCCGCCAAATACGAACACGAAGATATTTTCATTATTCTAAACATCAGAGAGAGTGCGATCATAAAATTTACGTTTACGTTACAATTTGTCGGTGTAATCTAGTCTTTTTATCAGGTAAACAAAATTCTCGTATACAATATTTTGACAGCCTCTGTAGTCAGTGGTTAGCACACTTATGTGTTTGTTTCGAGGTAAGGTGCTCCTGTACCTGTACCTGTAATGCAGGGTATCCCAAGTTGGGGCCAGGGTATATGCATCATATTTACTGTCTTGATGAATTTAACTCTTTATAATATAAAATGCTATGATAAAATATTGATGTCGCGTCAGTGCCAGAGATTTATTCTATTGAGGACGTTGACAGGAATTTCCCCCAAACTGGCGAGGAATTCCAAATATGTTCTTATCGCGATACATTACATACATACATATATAAATATATCTACACTAGCTGTTGCCCGCAACTACGTCTGCGTAATAATGAATGAAATAAATCTAATAAGATTTATACAAACTTTCATCCCCTATTTTATCCCCTTGGGGGCAGAATTTTTCAAAATCCTTTCTTAGCGGATGCCTACGTCATAACATCTACCTGCATGCCAAATTTCAGCCCGATCCGTCCAGTGGTTTGGGCTGTGCGTTGATAGATCACTAAGTCAGTCAGTCAGTCAGTCACCTTTGAGTTTTATATATATAGATATAGAGTGCAACCTTGATATAACGATACTGAAGGTAATCAGAAAATAATTCGCTATATCAAGTAATTTGTTACAATGAGGTTCGTTATACAGAGGTTAGGTTGGTCTACGATTCATTATAACAGACTTTACTAATCTGCTTTCCCTGTTACAGCGAACGATTTCGTTAAATAGAGGTAAATAATACTTTCTTTTTATATTTTGCAAAGATTGAAAATTCGTTATAAATGGGTTTTTAAAAAATGTATTCGTAATGTAAAAAATTTTTTGCGTTAGCTCTTACGGGCAGTTCTAGGGGATTTCGAAAAATTCGTTAAATCGAAGAAATCGTTACATTAAGGTTACTTTGTGTATAAGTTAAAAAAATAAACGTATAACATTCACGTTGTCTTTTTATTGGAGAATAGAGAAGACGTCATAAAAATGTTATTAAACAACTTTTAATATAATTTGCTGTGGTTGTAAAAGAAGATAAAAATAGTTGTGTTGTTCGTTGTTAGGTTGGAGAGGTTATTATTGCGTAAGTTGGCTGTATCAGATGGGCCGGAAGTGGAAGTAATGCGCTTCTCTCGCCCGGAAACTATTGCGGGAGAGAGTAACGAGCCGCGAGACCTCTGCATAGTCCTGCTTCATCACTTTTTAGTATTCATTTATAATGGTAACTTTTTAAGAGCACTGTATAATATGTAGAGGGTAGTTCCTCAGTCTGCTGTCAACCATTAAAGTTTTTATTACAAATACCCACGCGCATATCTTACAAATGGCGACGAGTGGACCTACATGTACAAAATAAGTAGTGGCAATATAATTTAGTGTGAATATCGCATAATATTGGTATTGCAATGGCTACTGGAAGCGCGTTGTTTGGCGGCAACCTCACATTCGACCATCAGACTCAAGACTGGGCCATCTTCAAAAGCCGACTTACACAATATTATTTGGCAAATAATATTAATGAGGATACGGATAAATTGGTAATTCGACGGCGAGCTATTTTGCTGACATCTTTCGTAGAAGAGACCTATCGAGTGGCAAAGGATTTGGTTTTTCCTTACTCTCTGGAGGAGAAATCATATAAGGAGCTAATTGCCGAGCTCGATGGTCATTCTCAATATGTTATTTAAAATTAGTTTAATACGTGGAAAAAGAATTTAAAAAAAATCACTTAATTGAGATAACAATAATAATAATAACTATAAATAAACATATCGTACGTAGAATATTGACAATTTTTCAATAAATTAACCAACAATATATGGTTATATGACGGATGCTCTCTACTATACTATATGTAGGTATATAATGATGTAACTAATTTAAAAGACTTCTTGCGGCTTAAAATAGCGTTTATTTTTAAAGGTTTTAATTAGATAATTAGAAATATCGGAGTGTTACAAATTAAATTATTTGTTTTTATTTTGTACAGTATATATAGTATATCTTGTTTCATTTAACTTGTAAACTTCAGTTTAATTGATCCCAAAAAAAATAAATAAACTTATTCATCAACCACTGTAAACGATTCCTGAAAAAGCGAATTCAGTTACTTTTGCGTAAAAACCATTCGGAAATAAATATATATAGAAAACAAAGTTAATGGAATCCGTGGTGAGTGTACCGTGACTAAAGTGGGAGGACTTCTCGACTATCGCACGACACCAACCGTCGCGCGGGTCCGTTACACAACATCGCTTCATTTGCTACTTTACATTATATAATTACGAAATTAGATTATTGTGGCATGAACTGAAATACCATTTTCAAGTATCAGCATAACCTATTTCTACCAAAACCAAAAAAAGTATATATCTGTTACAAATATATATATATAAAATAATATAAAATTCATAAAACTAATTCTTCTGTTATAGATTAAAGAAGATTAGAAGAATTACAGAAAATGTTAGATGCAGTAGGAATTTTAATTTGATCTTGCAAGACCAGTCATTTTGATTGGTCTGGTAAATCTAGTGTTAATGTAGACAATTCTGCCAATGTCTAGTATTCGGGCATTAACCCAACATGTAATGACAAAATTTTTTATATACACATATAGTATAACAATCGTGTCGTAATGCCATTGATATATGACAATTACGACACGACGATTATTAAATATGTGATTTATGAGTTGTTATTTACTTTTTTTTTGTTAATTATTTTATGTACAGGCTATGATTGATGAGTTTCGTGTGGTCTTCTTCTCGTCATACGCCTTTCTGAAGTCATTGTAGAGTCTAACGATGAGCAAGCACACGCCTTTAGTGCCTACGTTAATAAACGATTTTCATTTCATTTCAAAAACTGTTCAGTCTATGTCTTTTATGGCGTATACATAAAAAATATATAAAATATTAAATCTCAATAATAATAAGAATCAATGATATATGTTTAAGTTTATCTTCTTCTAAAACAGACATAGGCATTACTATGAGAAAGAATAGTGGTTTTCAATGGAACGGTTCCTTTATTAATCTCATAAAAATGAAACCGTCCGCGAAGGCTTTGACGGAAAGGGGCCACTTAATTAAGCATGGGCTGCGTATAAAACCGATGGGTTCACTCACAACAAAAACAACCGAAACCAGTTCACTTTTATTTGAATAGAGATTTAGATGCTTTAATTAATGTCGTTGTTATTAATTCATATTTAAAATGGACTGGTCCTTTGGGATTTATAATTACTAAATGATATTTTGTATTGCTCTCATGCGTAGGTGATGCGTTAAATATTAATTACACTAGTTTAGAAGGTTTTTGTCCTTCAAATGAAACGTTTTTTTCTTAACATTTAAGGTGCACTGAGTTTCAGAAAAATTATTAAAAAAATTTTGAAATAACCAAAATTGAGTGATTCCGTTATGGGATATCCTTTTTTAGATATTATAAATTCACCACACACATAACAAAAACGATCAGGATGTACTTTACACAACCAAAACAAATATTTATTTAACTAAACACTACACAGCATCAAAATTTTAAAATAAAATCGAAACCAACTTATAGATAGTTTGAAAATAAGATGTAATAAGAACTTGATTTATAGACGTGATAGAAATAAAATAAATATATGTTTGCATTTAGTTATTACTACTAAACACAACGATATGGAATACATTGAAAGGACATGACTTTTATTTTAATTTGTAAACTAGTGTTATTATTTAAAGACAGCATTGTACAACTAATATCTAATATCTTTTGCACAAAGGTAAATTTTAATAAATTAATTGTTTCAGGCGTTACAATGCGGAAACACATATTAAAGGAAATTATTTTGCTTATAATTCCCGCTACAATAGGTCGATGAAGGAAAATAACCTCCACCAACATTCAATAACTTGTCTCGACGCGTTGCGCCACTTCACGTATCCTGATGATGCCACGTAAAACCCCTTTTCTTGTCAGGCACGTGTTTAATCTTCGTTGACATAACCGACAATTGTAATATCAAAAATAACTATTATATTAGTTTATAAAAAAGTAATCATGTGAATACAAAAGAGTTCGTATTGGCGCAGGAGCCAGAAGGACCTATGTGAAATAAAGATTTGGATTATGAAAATGAAAATGAAAATCGTTTATTAGCATAGGCACTAAAGGCGTGCACTTGCTCATCGTTAGACTCTACAATGACTTCGGGAAGGCGTATGGCGAGAAGAATATCACAAGAAACTCGTCAATCATAGCCTGTACATAAAGTAATAATAATAAAAAAAAACTGAATTTTAATTCAGAAAAAAAATGAATAACAATTTATAAATCATATTACACAGTGGTTACAATAAATAAATTAATAATTAAAAAATAATAAACATAATATAATACTGAATAGTCCTGTAAAAAACCTGGGTTATATACAGGGTGTCCCAAAACTCAACGATAAGCCGGCACCAGTGGGTGGACCCGCTCTTCACTGCTCGAGGAAAAATAAGAAAAAAAATATATCTCAATTTTTTTTGAAAATATTAAGTAAATTTTGAAATCCTTCGAAGATTGACACCCTATATGATATTTTCAAGTGCCACGACCACAAATTTACAAATATTTCAGATTTTTTTTTTGTATCGGCAACCTAAGTAGTACTGCTATCCATTATAACCCTTACAAATTTCAGAATGCCTGTAGTTTTTACACAAAAATAAATTAAATTTCTTTTTTTCCCTAAAATTTTGAAAGATTTTTACCTTCGGTCCACTTTAAGTCATCGTGGTGTAAAAAAAAGTATGGACACTACTATGGCAAGTTTTTTCAAAAGTTGACGCAACTAACCAAGATTCCTAAATGGTATAATACTCTAGGAAAACTAATCACAAAAAAAAAAATATGCCTGTTATTTCTAAACAAGAATCAATTTTGAAATCCTTCGAAAATTGACACCCTATATGATATTTTCAAGTACAACGACCACAAATTTACAAATATTTCAGATTTTTTTTTTGTATCGGCAACCTAAGTAGTACTGCTATCCATTATAACCCTTACAAATTTCAGAATGCCTGTAGTTTTTACACAAAAATAAATTAAATTTCTTTTTTCCCTAAAATTTTGAAAGATTTTTACCTTCGGTCCACTTTAAGTCATCGTGGTGTAAAAAAAAGTATCAAAAAAAAAATATGCCTGTCATTTCTGAACAAGAATCAAATTTCATAAATTGTTGTTGTTGCTAGTGATCACTTTTACTGTGTAGTTATAGGTTTGTTGTTGAAAAATGTTGATTGAATTTTTATTGTTTTGACAAATAGTAATAATTTTACATTTATTTTATTAATTAAAACTTGCATTTT